>PITA01028230.1:0-19686 GCA_004023965.1 Spilogale gracilis
GGGAGGCTTGGGAATATAGAAATGTGGAGGGAAGGGGAGAGATGGTCTCTGTTGGGGCAATTTCAAAGGAGTAAAAAAAGAAATCAGTGAACTGAGAAAAATAATGAGACAGGGGGAATCTGTGTTCAGCCCCTGTCCTGGATCTCCTCCTTGTTTCCTACCAGACCCAGTGACACCCTTTCCATCCCCTCAGTACCCAGGGGACTCAGACACTTTCCTCTATTTCTCTGTTAAAGCTCATCCTGAGGAAATAATCTCCTTCCCCTCCAAGAATATTTTCATGTTAATGGGAGAGAAACTTACAAGGTATAAAGGAAACCATTGCCCCTTGTGGTATCTGAGAAAACAGGGGTGTGGGTGGGAGGGATTGAAGGGTCCAGGGAGAGACCAGGTCCCAGACGACTTAATAAGTTTAATAGTATGAAACTTAAAAAAAATGATTCCATGCTGAACTCAGTGGGCTCTCTCAGGCTGGGGTTCCCCTGTCTTCTCTCTGGCCAGTGGCACCTGGGGGGTGTCACCCTATATGAAGGACTCGATGCTTACATTGTGCTCATTTCTCTTGTGAATTAATCTATTGCACTTTTATGGTTTTTGAGAACCGGGGCTGTATCATTGCCACCTTTGTATCCCCAGGGATGAAACAGACTGGCAGATAGGTTGCTCAGTAAATATTTGAACAAGTGAATGGATCCGCCCCTTCTATGAGCAAGGTGCTAACTTGGCAAAGAGATGATAAAAAATATCCAATACTCCTTCTGAGTGCATACAACAGCATCTTTGCAGAAGCATGACACATCAAGGGATAAAGTTACAAAGCAATTTATTTTTATCTCCTATACTTTTAAAATTCTCTCTGCTGGGCTGTTTCTTCCTCTAGTCCATTAAATTCTGGTCACTTGAAAATAAGATTCTCCAGTCAGTCAATAAAATGTTCTTGCTTTTGTCATAGTCAAACTCTGGACTTTTTTCCACTTTAATATGGGGCTTCTTGTCTGGCCTGCTAGATGGGGTGGGAGTTGGGGTGCATGAGAAACTAGGGTGTTTTTGGAGGTTAGTGCATGCTGTGAGGTGTGTCTCAGTAAAGATTTGGCATTTTGGAAACGATGGTAAGGTCTCAAAAATTAATCCCAACTCTGTGCATTTGTAAAATACCTTATATTTTCTTTTCAGGCTCAGAAAAGGACTCATTCACTGTTAATTTAGATGTTGGATGGCTGATTAGCAGTAAGCAGTCAGAGTGCCCTCTTTAGACTGCTGTGTGCTTTTTATCATCATCATTCTTTCACTTTCTGTTGTTACTTAAAATTGGTTTCCTTCCGGAGTTTGGAGTGGCAGGAATTGATGGTGACAGGGCGGTGGGTTCCCTTGAGAAGAGCTGAGCCTCTGTAGCATTAGTGCTGAGGGGTCAATATGTTCCTCTTTCCCTCCCTTTCTCCCTCCTTCTTCCCCTCCTTCTTGCCTTTCCTTCTTCCTTCTTTCTTTTCCTTTCTGAATTTAAAGTGCTACATCAAGAACTTCGGGAGTGTAAGAAGGTGAATGAGTGATCAAAGACACTTTTATGAAGATCCCTCTGGCCATTGTAGTAATAATCTGTTGGTACAGAGTGAAAGACCTAAGAAGATAGGAGGACTAGGAGGATGCTGCAGGTGTCAGGGAGAGCATGGTGAGCAGCTCTGGTCCTTTGCATTTTATAGTTGAGAAGTAACACAGTGAGCTCCCGTGTCTTAGTGTCCAAAGACCACTCTCTACCGGAAGATGCAAGTCTCCTTGGAGAACTGACTCCAGGGATGAAGGATGAACATGAATAGTGCAAGGTGAACCTGGGATACCCTGCTCAAAAATATACTGGGAATGTAGCAGAAAGGCAGAGAGGAGCTGTTCTGAAATGCCTCACATTGTCCCAATCAAGCACAATTTAAGCAATAGAACCAATGGTGACGATGTCACAGGGCAGCACGCTGGAGAGGGGAGCCTATGAGTCCATGTGCTTGTCGTCAAAGAATTAGTACACAAATACTGGAAAAGGAAATCTCCTTAGAGTAGATTGCCAGCCAATAAGCAACTAATTCCATGTATTCACTGACGGCACACCTGTTCTGTGTATCAGCAGGAAACTCAATGGAACAGGGCTCTCCCACAACTCATCCCTCACTGTTGAGGAATGTTTGCAGGAAGATTGCAGAGTAATACACTTATAGCCTTTCTGTCTCTCTCTGTTTCCTCTTGACAGAAGAACGAGACAGAGAGAGAGAAGGGGCGAGAGAGAGCGAGACCAAGACAGAGAGAGAGAAGGAGGGAGAGAGAAAAAAGAGGGACAGAGACAGAGACAGAAAGACAGAGAGAGGGAGCGATCTATGCCAAATAATCTCGCCACACTTCAGTCAATAAAGTTTTCTAATAAATGGCAATAAATCACAATAATGATGTCATCTATTTTGGATCAGTCCCTTTAAAGTGTTGATTCCCTTCCCAAATGAGTTAATTATAAAAATAAAATTTCTTCTAACTGAGCAGGAGTCAGGCTTCTAACATTGAATTTATTGGCAAAAATCAGTAACGATAATGTAATTTTGCTTGATGTACTTTTCTGCTTTTAATGACGACCAGAAATAATGTGTTAGGTCAGAGCTCAAGTTGATGAGGCAAATATTTTGTAATAAGTTCTTATTATGACAAATTATTTGGTCTTATAGCATTGCTTGTTTATTTCATTACATGTATATATATATATATATATATAATATAAAATTTTATTCTTACCAGTTTCTCAAAAAAAAAATGACTATGCTGTCCTGTACAACTTCCTAATGAGTAATTGACTGCAGTTGTTCTAGTAATTAACTTACAAAATGTTTATTTTCAAAGACTTACCTACCTACCAAGTAATAGCATGTATGTTCTACCCAAGCAGATGGAGGTGGTAATCATGATAAATTGACAACCAAAACCATCCCTTCTCATTTCGGGTTTCCTTCACTGAGTACATTAGGTGTATCAGAAATAGTCATTTACTGGGAAGCACATTTGTACAGCACACCCTCGACAACAGCACTCGGGATTCTAGGAGTTAGTCACTGCCGAACCACAGCCCTCACCCCGACTCTTCCTTTTCCACTAACAAACCTTTCCCATATTTTCACATTTAGGGAAAATGATTTGCAGAGTTATTCCAAACTGATTAGAGTCCTTGCTGTACCACTGAATCCTTTTCTAGTTGTAGAAGCTGTTCTAGCACCACCCTCTGAGAAAGGTATATGAGGGAGGCTGTAAGTCTTATGTCTGTATGTACATAGATTGCATTCCATTCCTTCTTTTCTGTGTTCCCCAGTCAGTATGGCTAACAAAATAAACAAGCT
The DNA here is from genome assembly GCA_004023965.1 of Spilogale gracilis. Taxonomy (NCBI): domain Eukaryota; kingdom Metazoa; phylum Chordata; class Mammalia; order Carnivora; family Mephitidae; genus Spilogale; species Spilogale gracilis. Next base: position 3,360 of record PITA01028230.1, read on the forward strand.
GAGGGACCAGAAAGTGGGGACAGAGATTTATTGGAATAACTTACTTATTAATAACTTAGCTCAGATACCTAGCTACTCGTTATTGTATTAAAATGCATTTTCTACCTCAGGGGCAAATCTTTATTACAAGAAAGATGGAATATTTTTGAAAATATAGAAAAATGGTGCTATAATAGCAGTTTTCAAAAATGTTAGCGTAGATTATTTACATGAAAAAATTGTTAAAATGCAGATTTAAGAGGTAGAGACTCAGTAGATGTGGGACCTGACTTCTATGAGTGCATATAAAATAAATGGATCACACTAAATGTTCTCCAGGCCTCTGTAAATTCAAATATTCTACAAATGTTGGCATTTCTAGTTTTTAAATTTATGTTTCTTGTAAATTTTCTAATAATTTTGCTTATGCCTGGGAACAATGATTTATTTAATGATTGTAATTTGATAAACTCAATTAAAATAGCAAAACTTTATGGCAAACCTATTTGAGCAAGGAGTAATAAAAAATATCCTTAAAGATCAGGTCAATGATATTATTAGGCCCTGGACTGTATCTTAGGTGCAGAGGGAAGCCTCCTGCTGATCCTGTGGTCTCACCTGGCTGACTTGGACTCTTCCATTTGTGAGGCACAGACCACTCCCCCAAGCACTATGCATACACCTCAAAAACATTCACTCGATTAAAAGTAAAAGGAAATCTATGTTGTCAAAAATGACTAGTTCCCTCAGGGTGGTTACTGTTGAATCTCTTGGATGTGCTCTGATCTGTTGTGTTTTTAGATGTGTTTCATCCACTTGATGGGGACGGGGAGTGGGGCGAGGAGGGAAGGGATGGATGTTTACCACCGTCCTCCATGTCCTGTGCTCATTGATAGTGAACCAGAAAATTCAGGGTGAGTCTCAGGCTGGTAGTGGCCCTGCGGTTTGGTTCTCACCGAGATGCATTTGCAGGTGTGATGGGGAGGAAGAAAGGAGGTGCAGAGTCCACTCCCAAGTCTGGTCCCTCAGACAGGGACTTCTTATCCCTGCTTTCTCTCCCCTCACCCTTCTTTCTGGAAGACTCCACCTCGCATTTCACCCAGAATCTGGCTTGGTCTGTGTGATAAAACATCAGTGTATCTGCAGTCAGGTTTTCTTTTCACATGTTAACTGATCTTCGAGTCTTAAAAAATCCACAAATGCAAAATGCACAGATTATAGAAGACCAATCATGAATGCAGAAATATGCAGAAAGAAGTTTTCTTTCCTCATTTTTATATTTATGTACATCCAAGGTACAAAGCGGGGTAGGGAACCCTGAGAATTTATTCTGTCTCATAGAGGTGAGAAATAGGGAGGGAGGAAAGAAACACTGATCAGGAGTGGGAATTTACACAAAGTCATATTTAATTGGTGATGATGTGGGAAGAGGCCCTGACTCAACTACTCCTTGCTTCATACCCTTGGGGGCACCTGACTCTGGCATTCAGCCACGGCCCATGAACGGTTCTGCATCTCATAGAGCACCTCTGCTGGGATGCCCTGCATTCAGAGTTGGGGAGGTCACAGCAGAAGCTAGGAGGGCAGCAGTTGTCAATCTTGCCATAGTCATGAAAAAACTGAAGGGATGTTCCAGTTCCAATAAGAATCTTGTGAAAAGGCCAGGTCCACTTGTGGTCAATAATTTACCTCCAGGAAATAACTAGCACCTGTCCTGATACTTAAATGATAGTTTATAAAATGATCAGGAGAATGAAACACACACACACACACACAGAGAGAGACACACACACACACACCACACACCATTAAAGCAAAATACACTTTTCTTCAAGGGTATATTCTATTCTTATTACCAAAGCCTAAATTTAATATTTAATGCCCTACCATTGGAGTCGATGTGTATTGAAAAAGGAAATGTAGAAAGCTCTATTTCTCTAAAAAAAAAGAATTGCCCACAACTACTGCTATCTACATACACTTTGGACGATATGTATTTTGTCTTGTCATTCAAGCAGATTTAAAGACATCCACTTCTTTATTCACACAGAGAGGCTGGTTAAGGACACAGGTTTGAAGTCTGATAAACCAGAATTAGATCTTTGGCTGGCTTCTCATGTGAATTCAGGCTGGTCACTCAGCAACTCAGGGCCTCATTTTCATATCTGGATTTCATGACCACTTATTGTACCCATCTCTGGTGTTTAAGAATTAAATGGTATGCCAGACGCCTGGGAGGCTCATCGGTTGAGCACCCAGCTCTTGGTTTTGGCTCAGGTCATGATCTCAGGGTCATGTGATCGAGCCGTATGTCTGCCTCTTTGCTCAGTGGGGAGTCTGCTGGAGATTCTCTCTCCTCTTCCTCTCCCCCTCCCACTCATGCTCTTTCTCTCTCTCAAATAAATAAATCTTTTTAAAACATTAATTAAATGGCATAGTAAGTCTAAGTGAATGTTAGCTATCACCATGATTTATTTGGACCACTAACCATGAAGTGTTGGAATGAGATTCAAACTCAGGCAGTCTAGTTCGAGAGCCTGACCTCAGAAACACCATGTTACACTGTGTGTCAGATGTGAGGGAGTTTGGAAGCAGGACAATGGCCAAGTTGAGAGAGGAAGGTGATATTGCTCAGTGAGGTATCAAAGAGCATCTCAGAGACAGAAGCATTTAGCTTCTTAAATGTTTATTAAAACAGGAAAAGTTTACTTGTAAAGAGTGGGGCTCAGCCTCCAGGTAGACCAGCTGGCCAGGTTAAAAATACAAGTATTTCAAGAAAAAATGGAAATGTTGCTAAGGTCACTAAATTATCTGTTCCTGTTGGGAAACAGTGACTGCACATGAGGATCATAGTCACACAGGTCATTTCAAAGGTGTCTGGACAGTAGCAAAGCCAGAATTGGGGCTTGTCTCAGTGGGAGTCCCAGTTGATAGAACATCGTTAAGATTTTGATGCTTTGGAACCAAAAATAGTTAGGGTGACCCTGTTTTTGTTGATATTGCTGGCATTGTCATTGCTATTTTGTTTTATCTCAGGATGAATTTTTTTCTTTTTTAATTTTTTGCATGTATATTTATTTGTCATTGGTAGATGGCATGCTTAGTGATATTGGAAGGAGCCCAAATTGTTAGTTCTTCTTTTCTCCAGTTGCTTCTTTGGTACCTTGGAATCAGAAAGTATGGGAGGTTTTGTGTGGTTTTAAATTCAGTTTTTAGGGCACTGGGTGGCTAAGTGGGCTAAAGCCTCTGCTTTTGGCTCAGGTCATGATCTCAGGGTCCTGGGATCGAGGCCCGTGTTGGGCTGTCTGCTCGGCAGGGGGCCTGCTTCCTCCTCTCTCTCTGCCTGCTTCTCTGCCTGCTTGTGATCTCTCTCTGTCAAATAAATAAATAAAATATTTTTAAAAAATAAAGAAAAAATAAATTCAGTTTTTAAATTCCTAGCAACCGGTGTGTCATATAATTCTGCAGGAGTCTGGTACTTATTTATGCAGTTGCCTGTTATTTAGTAAAACAGCTTACATGGTTTATCAGTGTTCTTCATTCCTATTCTGTATCATGGATGGCTGTTAGTGGGATTTGTGCTCATGACAGATCAACCTACTTTGATAGGTACATTTAGCTGTGTATCCCAAGACCATATTAATAAGACAGTTGGTTTGATGTAATGGCCTCCAGTGACTTCCTTCCTTCACCTGTCCTCTTTGCGGCTGGGACTGTGACTCTGCATACTTCCTTTCTTTACCCTGTTGCTATCACAAGGAGTGGGCCTAGGAAGCAATCTCTGATTCGGGAGTGTCCCTGCTGAGCATGTTTTGTTCTTAGTTATATGTCAATTCCAAATTAGGGCCAACCTCAGCACAAAATTGAAAAAGCTGCCTATAGCTAAGAGATATGCAATAATTGCTGTTGGTTGTATTTGACGCCCAAAGCTATTAATTATTAGAAGAAAACAACGTGGTTTTATGGGATCAAACGTTTTTTACAATGCTAACATTCTTGTCTCATGGCAATAAATAAGATGTCTTTGAGCATATTCATGAGTAGAGGCTTCAAACCAGTGTAATAAGACTGCATATGGCATGTCCCAGGAAATTCACTCTTGTTGTAGAGGAAGAATGAGGGATGACTTTCTTTTAAAGTGATACATTGCATTCTTTTCCTGTAAAGGACATTGGAGACCATTCTGCCCTGAAATGATGCTTCTTGCACAAGAGGTTTTCCGTGCAGCACACACGGTTGCTCCCGTGCTCTCCTTGCCGTGACAGTTTCTCCTCACAAATAACCTATCTCCTTGGTAGCTGGACTAAATGACTCAGAGACATGAGTGCAGCGAAATCAGTACAAATCAGGCCTCACTAGTAAGTTTTACATCCATCTCACCCCAAATAAGACTGAGAACATTACAAACTGGATTCCTCATTCTGTTCTCATTTTCCTCTCAACGTAGTTCACAGACACGATAGAAAAGACAAATAAGAAAAAGATTAACCTCTACAACAATAAAACTCTTTCTACCAGTGGCTGAAAAAATATGGACAAGGGGTCTGTAGGGACATGTAAGCAACTGACCACCAGCCAGAAGCCCGATATTACTGTCCCCTGCAGCAGAGTCTGTGCCCCCATCACCCAGGCAAGCATTACGTCAGAAACATGCCTGGTGTGAGTGAGCTGCTGTGAACGTCTCCAGGTACTGAGAAAGACAGAATGCACTGGACAGTTAAGGCGATGATTTTATTCAGGCTATTGCAGTAAGGAGAATGCTCATTAATTAGAAATATCTCAAAGAAAAGGATAGGAGGTTTCGTAGAGGCAGGCAAACAAGCGAGTCATCATGAAGCTTATGGGAGTCATGAGGATGGTGGAGATGCAACTATTCTGAGAGTTCTGTAGCTCACCCAAGTAAGGCCTTGCAGTGGCTCAGGCTTCACTGTGAGACTCCAAACCCTGCCCCTAATCTAAGATGAGTCTAAGGGGGGAGGGTTCTGAGCGGGTGTCTGAGGACCCCCCGAGGCATTGCCTGCAGCACAAGGAAAGTGTCAGCTTGCCACAACCTCATGTCCATTCATGTGGTTCTTTGAAATAAGCCTAGGGCAAGTAGTTCAAGGTGACTCTACCCAAAAGGGGCAAAGCAGAGACAGACAGAGGCTGGGAGAGGAGGACATGAGGTTATTGTATAATTCAAGAGAGAAATAAGGCAGGTAGGATGGATATGAGGAGCTAGATACAGAGATACTAAGAAAATAGAACTGACAAGTCTTGTACAAATCAAAGAGAATTATATTTAAAACATGGCCTTTTCCACTATTGATCTAAAAACCTTACAGTTTTTCAAACAAGGAAAACTATATTGTTTTCTCCTTATACTAGAATATGTGTGTTTTCCTCTCAAAATATGAGTCTACCTTTACCACTAGATACCAGTCTAATTGGTCAGTTTGAAACAGACCCTTATCCCAGCATGCCTAAATCTTGAAGAATATTGACAGCACTTAAGCAGATCGCCTCTGGGTTCTAGGACAAGTTAATATTCTGTAGATGTTCCTTTACTATTAAAAAATTCAGACTAAGACGTGCACTTGTCAGAGCTGATTTTTATAGTCTGGACATACCAAAATGCTCTATTAAATTTAGACTTTTTGTATTTTCCAATAATGAAAAAGTCTAGTTTTCTTACCTACCTCTGCGGGTGACACTGAGGCCCCCAAACGCCAAGTCTCTAACCCTGTCTGGAGGCCTCTTGGGGATGAGGATAAGCCTACTCCGATGTGTTCTTCTGTTTGTTGACAACGGCGTTCACTCACTCTGTTAAACACTATTTTGTCATATCAGCGACAGCAGCAGAGGAGAATAAAGTCTAATTCTTGCAGCAGTTTTGTGCAGTTGTCATTAATATCAAGGAGGTAAATGTTGGTCTTAATGTTGCCCTGGTTTCTAAATAAAGAGAAGTCAGATTGCACCTTGGAGAAAAGGAATCTGTGGCTTATTTAGTTCTGAGAGATGACAGGAGAAAGAATTGACTCCTTCCCTTGAAATCCAACAAGGACTATTTGCTATTCAAAGTGTGCACAAGGATGAGAGTCTTGTTATAACCAGAGGAACATGAAGACAAAAAGGAAAGTTTTCTTCTTTTCCTTTCACTGCATGATAGCAGTTGGAAATCATCACAGTGTTTGTTTCTCACTGCATTTGGACAGGGTGTGCCCACTGTTTCCGATGAGGTTCTGTGCAAGGAGGTGAGAACTTTCCCCAGGGTTCGCATTTCTGGGAAAGCTTGAGGGACAGAAGTAAAGGAAAAAAAAAATCAGAAAACAGTGTGGTTTTACCTACCAACCATGAGTGTGGTATCTTTCTTGTGTCACTTGGAGTTACCCGTTTGACTCCACAGTAGCGATATATTATCACGTGACTGTCTGCCATAATTCCCTCATACTTTAGTGGCTTTACCTACAATTCTATTCAGGGACATTTCTTAAGTTTTAGAAGAGAATAGGTTCCAAACAAGCTCCAAAGGTTGTAAGAGACTCTAGATCTAGTATGTTTGGGCCACTGAAATATAAGTCCTTCCTATCCCTTTCCAGGAACATGAAACCTGAAGCATCTCCTGAGGAGGCAGCACTAAGCAGGGGATTTGAGGGTGCTCCTCCTCCTGGGATTGAATGCGAACACGGAATCTATCCTCTGCAAACAGGCACACAGAATTTTGCGTATCTTCCTTAGACTAAGAATGTGTTAAAGGAAAACTTATCTAACAAGAGTTAGAGACAGTTGCAGGAGCTGGAAGCCTGCAGGTGGCTGGAAATATTAAATCAGGAATGATGTAGGGGATTCTGTCCCCAGGGAGGAGGCTGGCTTCTCAGGTCCACACACTTACTGTGCGTCTGTGGCTGCTTCTGGCTTAATTTTCTCCAGCCCCTTTCCTAGTTGCTTCCTGTTATGGCCAGTTATTAATGTGATCATAGCATTTTAATGTAATTCATGTAATTCAATTTTAAATTTTATGTGACATTCTAAAACATTGCCTCTGACAAAACTTTTAGCTCATCTTTTTGGCATCTGTGAAAATACTAGTTATAAAGACAACAAACATGCATGTGGCTGACTAGATGAGAAGGTGGGGTGCAATGGAATTACTCATGAGTTTTTTGGGTAAAGAGAAGGGAGCCACTAGCAACGTGAAGGGTCAGAACACCATCTTTTTCTGATCTCTATGCCCTTGGGTAGACCAAGTTCCTTAGTATTCAGAGGAGGTCCCTGGGGATTCTCTAGCATTGCAGCTCTGATCCCATGACACATCCCCACTAGCACACACGACTTTTTGTTCTGATCTACACAGACGGGGACTGTGCGAAGCTGTGTGGGGCTGCGAGTAGTCCCAGACTGCAAGTCAGAAAGCCTGGATTCTGAAGCCTTTTCTGTGATTGAAAATTTGCATCACTGTTAGCAAATCACTTCACTACTTTGTTTTTTTTTAATTGTGTTAGGTCAGTCACCATATAGTACATCATTTGTTTTTGAAGTAGTGTTCCATGATTCGTTGTTTACGTTTAACACCCAGTGCTCCGTGCAGTCCGTGCCCTCCTTAATACCCATCACCAGGCTCACCCATCCCTCCACTCCCTCTCCTCTAAAACTCTGTTTCCAGGAGTCCATAGTCTCTCGTGGTTCATCTCTTACTCTGACTTCTCCCCCTTAATTTTTCCCTTCTCCTAAATGTCCTCCAGGCTATTCCTTATGTTTCACAAATAAGTGAAATCATATAATAATTGACTTTCTCTGTTTAACTTATTTCATTTAGCATAATCTCCTCCAGTCCCATCCATGTTGATGCAAAAGTTGGGTGTTCATCCTTTCTGATGGCCGAGTAATATTGCATTGTGTATATGACCATATCTTCTTATCCATTTGTCTGTTGAAAAGCATCTTGGCTCTTTCCACAGTTTGGCGATTGTGGACATTGCTGCTATGAACATTGGGGTGCATGTGGCCCTTCTTTTCACTACATCTGTGTCTTTGGGCTACATGCCCAGTCATGCTATTGCTAGATCATAGGGTAGCTCTAGTTTTAACTTTTTGAGGAATCTTCACACTGTTTTCCAAAGTGGCTGCACCAATTTGCATTCCCACCAACAGTGTAAGAGGGTTCTCCTTTCTCCACAACTTCTTCAGTATTTGTTGATTCTGGCCCTGTCAATTTTTGCCCTTCTAACTGGTATAAGGTGGTATCTCATTGTGGTTTTGGTTTGAATTTCCCTGATGGCTAATGATGATGAACACTTTTTCATGTATCTGTTAGCCATTTGTATGTCTTCTTTGGAGAAGTGTCTGCTCACGTCTTCTGCCCATTTCTTAAGTAGATTCTTTGTTTTTTGGGTGTTGAGTTTGAAAAGTTCTTTATAGATCTTGGATATCAGCCCTTTGTCTGTAGTGTCATTTGCAAATATCTTCTCCCATTCTGTGGGTTGCCTCTTTGTTTTGTTAACTGTTTCCTTTGCTGTGCAGAAGCTTTTTATCTAGATGAAGTCTCTTTTACTGCAGCCTAGTTTAGCCTGCTTGAGAAATTGCACATAAGTGGATTTAAACATAGTGCAGTCTCTTATGTTTATCTTCTTTCATTCAGCGTTTTTTGAGAATCATATATCCAGTTGTGTTTCTTGTTGATGAGCAAGATGACCTTGCATAATTATGCCACCAGTTGCTTCTTGTTATCTCCATTTTGGGGCTTTCATGAATTAAGTTGTCAGGAACATTCTAGTACAGGTCATTTTTTGGACATCTGATTTCATTTTCTGTGGGTAAAAGCACAGAAGTGAAATTTCTGTATTTGACAGGAGATATGTCTCACATTAAAAAAAAAAAAAAAAGCCAAGCTGTCTTTCTTTTATTTTCAGCAACAATACAGAGCAGTTCCAACAACTCCACTTTCTAATCAACATTTTTAATATTATTAATATATAAATATTTCTATTAATATATAGATATTTCTAATATTAACCAGTCTAGTAGGTGTGTTTCAATGTTAAATTATGATTCTAATTTTCTTGATTAATGATGAACAGCACTTTTTCACGTACTCATTGGTCTTCTATTGCTGCTCCTGTTGAAATGTGTATTGAACACTTTACACACTTTTTTAATTGGGTTGTTTGTGCTTTTGTTATTTATGGCTAATATCTCTTTATGTATTTTGGATACAAGTTATTCATTGTACTTATATCTATATAAGGATAAAGAAATCATTAGTCATATTGTATCTATATATATCAGTGACAATCAGTATTGATATAATTTAGATATGGGTATAGAAAATGTATTTTTTTTAAGATTTTATTTGATAGAGAGAAACACAGCTAGAGAGGGAACACATACAGGGGGAGTGAGAGAGGGAGAAGCAGGCTTCCCACTCAGCAGGGAGCCCGATATGGGACTCGATCCCAGGACCCTGGGATCATGACCAGAGCCGAAGGCAGACGCTTAACAACTGAGCCACCCTGGGGCCCCGAAAATGTATTTCTTCATCCTGTGGATTGCCTATTAATTTTCATAGTGTCTTTCAATGAGCAGAATTTTTTAATTTTGATGGAGTATATCTATTTTATTCTATAACAGTCTGTGCTTTCTGTGTCTTATAATTTTGTCTACTGATTAGCTAGAATAAGAAATGACTGGTGCTTTCATGAATTTTATATTGTCCCCAAATGCCCAATATCCTTCTTCTTGCCCCCAAATTTAAGATACTATTAGCATTTTATTATACAAACACACATACACATTTGTGGACTTGAGTAAATTACATGTTATTATATGTAAGCTTTCATGACTATACTCTCAGTATCGTGTTTTTAGATTCATTTATGCTTGGAGTGAAGCATTCCTTCATTACTGTTTATGGGGATATGGTACTCAGTTATATGCCTATACCACAGTTGATCCATTAGCTTGTCATTGGACCCTTTTTTCCACTTTCTAATACAAAAGTTGCAGCTGTGCATGTTTCTGTGAACGCCTCCTGAAACGCACATGCGAGAGCTGCCAGAGATGCTGTCAGCTGCTGAATTCCCCAGCTTGCCCACAGATGATCCGCTGACCAGCATGCTTTGCTCACGGGGTCTCACTAACGGGTTTCCAGCAGTCTGTGGCTCCACACCTTCCTGGTCCTTGCTGTGGTCTGCCTTTAATTCTTGCCACTTATATCTCTTCCACCAACACCACTGAGGGCCTTTTGCCTTTCAGGAACCCAGTATCGGCCTTACAAAAGTTATCTTATTCCCCCCAGCAAACCTGGGAAGGGAAGGGCAAATATCGTAATTTAACCCCAGAAAACCAGGGCTTTGGGAAGCTTAGACATGCTCACAGTTTTCAGGGAATAATAGTAAGACATTTCTCACTTATGTCACAGGCAGTGTGCTGAACACTTGGAGCACGAGAGTTCATTTCGTTCGCAGGCACCTGCTGAGGCAAAATCAGGGTATCAGCAGGCTCCAGGGTCAGTCCATTTTCCTACCATCCCAGTCCCTGGAGCCACCTCTTCTCGGCAGGGCTCCCTTCCTGCACCTTCAAAGCGAGCAGCGGCAGGCTGGCCCTTCCTCAGGCTGCCAGCTCCTCCTGCTTTTCCAGGGATCTTGGTGATCTCCTTGGGCCACTTGCACTACCCCAGGTACCGTGCAGGTTTTATGCTCAGCTGGCAAGCAACTGTAATTCCACCTGCAGCTGCTTTGTCATGTAACAGCACACGCAGGACATGGATGGTGCCCGAGAGCCCATCACTCTGCTTATCTAGTGAGGGTCCAGAATTTAAATCATAGGATCTAAATTTAGATCATAGGATGCCTTGAAATCACAGGCCCTTCCTGTAGCTGGTGAGCCCCAGTGGGATGAAGGCATGTGGGGAGGAGAGGCTAGTGGTGGGGGGTGTTTCTTTGGGGTTTCCAGGCAGGATCCAGGCACTGAGTTCCCTCATTAACACCAACCTCTACAAACACATAAAGCTGTGGAAGAGGCAGAGTCATTTTATTTTTCCCGGATGTATGGTGTGTCCTTTTACCTTTGACTACTTTTGGGTGCATGACCTTTGTTGGAGCTTCCATTCCTTCTAGGAACAAACAACACGCTGGAATGTATGGTACGAAACGAGCCAGATGAGAGCCTTGTTCAGTCTCACAAATGGGTCTAGTTCTGCTCCTTAGAGCAATTCCCAAAGCACACTAAAGACCAGTGAGTAGGGATTAAAAGACAAGGCTCCTTAGGTAAATATTTTCCTTCAATAATTTTGAGGACTGCTGCTTCCGTGTACTTAGTCCCCTCTGCAGGTTAGCACCTGAGCACAGTGACTTTGGGAAAGTGGCCCAGGTAGCTCTCCGGTGTCCACAACCAATTGGATATGGAGCCTTCCTTCTGGAATCTGCCCCTTGGGTCTTGGATCACCATTTCTAGTGGAATATTTGAGGAACAGCAGGCCAGGGAATATTGTTGGAATACGGACTATGCAATATTTTGGTTGTCAGCTAATATCTAGAATAGGTCCTGGGCACCTGGGCTAAATAGGGAGATTTACATGGAACAGGTCCACCTTCATTTGTAAAGCTTTCACAAGTAGGAATTGGTAGAGATTAAAAAGTACTTTGTGAAGTAACATTTTAAGGTATGAGGTCTTCTCAGTGAGATGCTCTTGCCTGAGTCAAATCTAGAACTCAAAGGAACCTGAATATTCAGCCAGAGGATATAATATTTTCCACATAAACATCGTGGTGGCTTATATCTTCCCTCTGTTTCTTTGAAGCAAAAAAAAAAAAATGTATCTTTTCTTTCTTTAGTATTTCTAGAAATGATCATGTTCAGATATTCCATGCATCCAATAGTCAAGAAAATTATATAGGAAGGGTTGGTTTTGAACATAACAATTTATGTGAAGATATAGGGCAAAGATCTTAAGACCTGTACATGCAGAAGTGCCTAGGTTTTTCTCTAGCCATTTTCCACAGTAACAATGTATTCATTGTGAAAAATTTGGAAAATTCAGAAAAGTGCAAAAAGAAAGGAAAAATGATCAGATGCAAACAGTATTATTACTTCAGTGTGTTTCCTTCTACATTTGTAGAAGACAAAGGGAAACAAAAATAAGAAGAGTGCTATTTTTATTTTATTTATTGTGGCTTTTTATTACTTAATTTATATTATGCATATTAATTTTTTCATTAAAAATCCTTTGCAAACATCATTTTTAAGGCTAAAATATATCTTCTATTTTATGAATATACCATAATTTACTTTACCTTAATTTAAATTTGTAAATTAAAGAAAACCACATGCATTACTGGCAAGATCTTGCTGTTTATCTTTGTATCCTAAAGTATGACTGGAAGCAATATTGAAAAAATAGTAGTTTGTGAGCATAGACACAGAGGTTAGCTGTCCTTTTTTAGACCATGCACTCTTGCATCCAGTGGGAAAGAGAACTAGATGCTGCAGTTCTCTTTCAGAGAAGAATTTCTGGAAGCAATTGTCATTTCCAAGTAGAATTTCTGGAAGTGACTGTCACTTGGGATCTACTTATCTGATAGGTGTCTTAGCCCCCACCAAAGGACCAGAACTGAGAAGCCTCTGTGGAAGTGTGTGGCTGTCCCTTTATACCTTCAGAAATTCTTCAGGGGGCTGGGACAGGGTGGTCCCCCACTTCTCCTGGTGTGAGATGAAGTGAGCAAACCTCCCCTGGGCCTGTGGCCATTACCACTCTTAATTGCTGTGATATGCTCAAAGCACTTTTCTATAGACTATTCACAGCCTGATCAACAACTACAAACCATTCATTTAGTTTATAATGAAACAAAGGAAGATGGGCGTCCCCACTCCTGAACAATCAGCACAGACTTCTAGCTAGCAGGAGGGCTGGGGAAACCACCTGACCAGGTCCCAGAGCCATGAGCCATGCTGTCATGCTGGCTTCTACCTCAGCCACCCCACTTCTTTCCCTGGTGGGGTCATCCTACATCACTCCCTCTGCTCAGAGGAACCACAATCCCACAAAATGCAGGGTAGGAATACAGAAGAATCCAAAGAGAAATAATTCACTTATTTTCCGCAGCTCTTCAACTGTTTTCTCTTTTTTAGAAGGAAATAAAATACTTATAATAAAGTTCCTCTTATGTATGTAAGAATCTTTCTTCCATAGTGATTTTAAAAGAAAAAATTATTCTAAATCAGAGGACTTTATTAAAATGTGAATATATTGAATTATTTCTCCATTGACCAGGATGATAAAATCATGGTTTATGAAATTCTGTGCCTGGGAGAGCAAAAAGAAAACACTTGCTTTCAACTGCAATAAAATTCATATTTATGAATCCCAGTCTGCACATTGAGATTTGTGTCTGTTTATATGAAAACTATTTGCATTGACTCATTCTTCACAAACTCCATAGCAAGTTGGTCAAATGTAAAATTATTTTATAAGACCTCACTCAGGCACTACATACTTCATGCCCATTTTTTTTGGAAAGAGTTCTTAAAGATTATACTCAGCCAAATTGGTCAAGAAGCCAAGAGATATTTTCTGCAAACTTTCTTAATTTAGCAAGCAATTTGGTAATGTGTGCATCATGACCAACATTGCCAGATGCTTTAGAAAAGATTGTTTAATCATCATAACAATGTTATTGATGGGTATAATAATAATAATAAAACAATAAGCTGTTATTAAACACATATTGTATGCAAATCACTGTATAACTACACTTTCTTCATATTATCTCATGTTCCTTAACAAGAAAACTGAGGTTCTGAAGCAGAGCTCTGATCATATACTGACCAGGTTTAGCCTCTTATTCTTATTCTGTCTCTAAGATCAAGGCATTCCAAAATGCAAGCAGAGGGGCAAAGGGGTACATAAATTAGCAATACAATTCTACACTCTTTCAAGACGAAATTTGGTTAGGATAAAGAGGGTCTGTCTTTTTTCACCACTTTAAGGTCTTTTCTCCCTCTCTGCTCCATCCCATCAACAGGTTTATTTTTTAACTCCCTAACACAAGTGCATCTCTGGCTCTGGATGAGCACTTCGAACAAAGGACTTTGCCTTGTTCAAAAAGATCACCTCAGACATTGTTGAAGGCCCATTGCCAGTTTCACATGTCTGAGAAATTGGCCAAGATGCAAACTCTGGGCATGATGAGCCTTACCATCCAAGAGTCAATGACTAACATCCTCTTTTTTTGAGTCTACTCATATGTGCTGTCCACTCCAAGAAAATTAAATGATTGTGTTCATCTGTGGTACAGCAGTGAAGCTCCATCATCACTACCCAGATCATTACTCTGTTTTCATGGCTACCACATCATCTGTCTTTATCATCACCCTCATCAGCAGCAATAATTTAACTAACTGACTTAAGGCCACATAGTTAGCAAACCAATAATTTCTAAAAATTTGAAACCTGCCCTGTATTACTAGAAAGACTATACTCTTTCTATTTCCCTTTGAAGTCAAATTAGGGAAAAATTTCCCACTTCGATTTCCCCTTCAGACATGACTGCCTTTCAGGGAAGATGCTTGACAATATCCTACCAGTAACCTCTCTTGAAGAATGATACTTCTGAGCTTAATCCCATTTTGGGAGCACATTGGATGGAGGATATTAGCGAGTGCAGCTCTTTGAAAATAGTTTCCTTAGATCAAGCTACCTTAAGCACACCTGAAGGAATTATTATTAGATTGTTTTTCCTTTTACTTAAAACATGTAAATAATGCTGACCTTACAAAGTATTTTGGAAAGTTATAGAGACAACCTCTTTGGTCAAGGCAAGAAAAACATTTTAGTGGAAGCCTGTGCATCTGTTCCTTGCTTGCTGAGCACTAACAAATCATGGTTTGCTAAGTAAATACATGTGCTTTAATATGCATTTTAATTTGAAAAATGCATATTATTTGCAGACTGTGATTTTTGTTTCTAAGCATTGAGGGGAAGGTTTTAGAAAATTTGTAAAATAAACTTCCTTAATTTTTTAAAAAAATAAGTTTTAGCTTAAATTGCAGAGTAGGCTAAAAAAGAAGCCAATTATGCAGGCAGTTTTTGTAAACCTATCAAACCATGAAGTGTTATTTCTTCTTCTTCTTCTTCTTCTTCTTCTTCTTCTTCTTCTTCTTCTTCTTCTGCTTTTTTTTTTTAAGTGTTATATCTGAAGTAAATAATTACTCCAGGAAACTATTGGGTCTATAATCCTGAGAAAATCTCTGAAGGCAGCATAGTCTGGGGGGGAATGCATGAAATTAGCAGTCCCTGTTCTGCCAGGGGTTTAGAACTTCACAACTTTACACAAGTCACTTCATCTGAGACTCAGATTCCTACTTCAAAGAAAAAAATTCTAACCCAAATTTTCCTAACATCTCTTTCAGCTTGAAGGCTATAAAGGGCATGTAGAGCTAAGCATATTTATTTTCTATTTCAGTTAGATTGTCTTTAAGAATATGAAGGGCAATAGGCACGTGGGTGGCTCACTGGGTTAAGTGACTAGCTCTTGGATTCTGGCTCAGGTCATAATCTCAGGGTCTTCACACTATGTGTGGAGTCTGCTTCAGATTCTCGCTTTCCTCTCCCTCTTCCCTTCCCCACTCATGCTCTCTCGCTGTCTCTCAAATAAATAAAATCTTTTTAAAAATATGAAAGACAATAAAATAATTCTAATTCAGATAGTATAATTCTTTCAAAGAAATAAAATCTTGTTCATTTGTTAAATCTTCATTGACACCTTATCCGTGTTATATATGTGTATGTTTCTGTGCATAAACAGGAAAACAAAAAAGGTAAATTGCTTAAATAGCATTGGCTTTGTTGGGGTATAAAATGGAGTAGGCCATAGAGGTACCTTCACTCCTGACAACTAATCTGGACTTTTCCAATCTTATATAGCTCTGAAATATAGATATTTTTGCTCATAGTTTTTAACTGAAGAAATAGAGGGTCGAAGAGGTTAAGTAACTGAACTGAAGACATATGGCTGGCATGTGGCAGAACTGAGCGCAAGCCAGGTCTCTTTGCTGTTACTAATTCATTTTCATCATGTGGTTTCTCATATGTAGAACGGAATGACCTCACTTAAAGACAAGGTACTCAGTATATGAAAGCGGAGTTCATTGTTTGTGTAAAGAAGACTTACTTGTGGGGCGCCTGGGTGGCTCAGTTGGTTAAGCCACTGCCTTCGGCTCAGGTCATGATCCCGGAGACCGGGGATCGAGTCCCACATCGGGCTCCCTGTTCGGCAGGAAGCCTGCTTCTCCCTCTCTCACTCCCCCTGCTTGTGTTCCCTCTCTGGCTGTGTTTCTCTCTGTCAAATAAATAAAATCTTAAAAAAAAAAAAAA
>PITA01028231.1:0-19685 GCA_004023965.1 Spilogale gracilis
TCCTTTCTGATGGAGGCATAGTATTCCATTGTATATATGGACCACATCTTCTTTATCCATTCATCTGTTGATGGGCACCTTGGCTCTTTCCACAGTTTGGCGATTGTGGCCATTGCTGCGATGAACATTGGGGTACATATGGCCCTTCTTTTCACTACATCTGTATCTTTGGGGTAAATGCCCAGTAGTGCAATTGCAGAATCATAGGGTAGCTCTATTTTTAGTTTTTTTAAGGAATCTCCACACTGTTTTCCAAAGCCCTGCCCCGTATTTTAAATCAGAGCCCTGCCAGGGGTGGAGGTGGTGCTGAGAGCAGGCCCCACAACAAGGCCGGTGATGTGAGTCTGCAGCTCATAGGGAACGGGATGGAAATAAAACAGAAGCAAGTGCAGTTTTGTTCAGTTAGCACGTGGGACAGATCGCTGAGGGTTAGATTTGGCGTGAGTGGGTGGAGTCAGAAGGTGAGCCGCAGACACACCAAAGGGAGCGGCAGGGTGTGCCAGAGTTTCTCAAAGAAGAAGGCTTTTAGGGCTGCAGGTTGCAGTATCCAGGCTCGCAACAAGACCGTGTGATGCTGGTGCACATAAAACAAAAGGAAATAATGAAATTAACAGCAGGAATATGTGTCTAGAGTCCCCTTTCCTGGGGAAGGCAATAAGAAAATAGGATAGAAGTGACAAGAATGAAAGAGGGGATGTGACCCGGGAAGCTGGGGATGTGGGCTCTGGGCTCAGCTCCATCAGGAGGCAGGAGCCATGTGACTCCAGGCCCTTTGCTGCCCCTCGCCATTTGAATGTCCTTACCTGTCAAATGAAGGGTTTGGAGAAGCTGATCCCCAGATCTTTCCGTACTCTGTCCCTTCATGACTGTGCACACAGAGTACAGAGCAGCGGGGAAAAAAAAACGGTTCTGTAAAACACTGGAAGGGAAAAAGATCATGGCCCACTGAGAAGTGAAGTTTTCCAGAAATGGAGTGGTGGAATAGGATGTTGGTGATGGAGTGGTGCTGAGCGAATTCTGTCCTAAGTACTGACCATGTGGCCCAACAGGACAGATGTGGACACTCGTTGTGTTCCCAGATGCAGGCAAAAATCACTTGGGAGTTCTCTTTCTTCTTGTTTTCTGTACTTGCTTTTTAATGAAAAATAATAAAACAACTCAAGAAGAACTACTATCAATTTACC
This sequence comes from Spilogale gracilis, assembly GCA_004023965.1. Taxonomy (NCBI): domain Eukaryota; kingdom Metazoa; phylum Chordata; class Mammalia; order Carnivora; family Mephitidae; genus Spilogale; species Spilogale gracilis. The sequence goes on from PITA01028231.1 coordinate 1,185, forward strand.
CCGAGTGACCCTGGGAAAATCCAGAAAACTTTATGTGAAGTGCGTGTGGCAAGGTAAAGCAAAGAACCAGGGGGCAAGACGTGAACCCATGGCACACGGGCCCCATCCCAGGGACCACCACCTGGATCCCTCCACGAAGTTGTCCTGTGCTTTTCATCCAGTGGCTGTGGGCCAGACTTTAGGCTTCATGCCCACATGCCATTGACAGTTTATTGTTTTAGACTTTAACTGATTCAGTTATGATTGTGGAAAGCAGAAGTAGCATAATACTTAAAAATGCAGACACTGCACAGAACAAATAGGTATAAATTCCCTCAGTTGTCCTAAGATAGTCAGCTCAGTTAGAAGTTTATTATTTCAATTCGTCTTTTCAAAGAATCAGATTTAATGTTTCTTGATTTTCTATACCATTTTCCTCATTTTAATTTCATTAATTTCTCTTCTAATTTTATCTCCTTCCCTCTGCTTGCTTTATGTTTAATTTGCCCTTGTTTCTCTACTTTCCCAAGATGAAAGCTTATGTTACTAATATTAGATCTACTTTTCTAAACATACAAATTTAATGCAACCAATTTTCCTCTGAACGCTGTTTTAGCTGCATCTCACAAATTTTGATAGGTGGGTTTTTCATTTTCATTTTGTTCAAGATATTTTAAAATTTCCTTTGAGATCTCTTCCTTGACTAGAAGATTATCTCTAAGTATATGGTTTAATTTCCACGTATTTAGGGATCTTCCAGCTATTTTCTACTTTGTGTCTGTTTAATTCTTTTATTTGTAAATTTTATAATTCTATATATTTATGTTTAATTCGTTTATGGCCTGGGAACACACTTTCTATATTACTACTCTTCCAAATTTGTTAAGGTTAGCTTTAGGTCCAGAATGTGTTCCATTGTGGTGAATTTTTCCATGCATTTTTGAGAAGAATGCATTCTGATATTGTGAGATGGAGGGTTGCATGAATGTCAGGTTGATGGATCGTGCTGTTCAGGTCCTTTACACCCTTCCTGATTTTCCTCCTGCTTCATCTATTAGTTACTGAAAGAGGGATAGGAAGTCTGACTATAATCACGAATTTGTCTTTTCTTTTAGTTCTGTCAGTTTTTATCTTATGTATTTTGACTCTCCTGTTGTTAGGTGCATACACATTTGGGGCTATAATGTTCTTGGAGAATTGACCTTTTTCCATTATGTAATGCCAATCATTATCTTTGATAATTTTCCTTGTTCTGAAGTCTGCTTTATCAAAATTAATATGGTTATGACAGCTGGTTTTTAGTGGTAATAGATGTTTTAGTCAAGTTTCTCTGTGAAAACAGAACCAGTAGTGAACATATTTGCGTATACTATGTTTATTCAAGCACAGTTACTGAAAGCCCTCACACACAGGAAACCTACTGAGGTTTCGGGAGCTCTTCTCATATCAGCTTTCTCTTCTCCCAGAACCATCTGAAAGGTACACTCATGACTCAGAGACAGAGGTACAAGTCTGTCCATTAGACCTGAGAGCAAGTAACTTTGCTAGTGCTTCACTGACCCTTTTCCATGCGGTGCCAGTGTAGGCCCCTGCCCCACGACAGGGAGCACCCGTCCACACTCATGTTCCCTGTCTCAGGAAGGTCCTACAGAACCAGCGAAGATTAGCCATGGTGAGCGGGCAACATTGGTTTCCTATGGCTGTCCCTTCTCCAGTCTCACCTGCCACACCACTACTCTGCTCAGCAAGGAGGGGTGAGTAAGGTGAAGGGAGAGAGATGGGGAGCATCCAGGGAAGCCCCTCTACATGGAGACAAGAGAAGGGGTCATCATGTAGAAATGAAAAAGAAAGGACAACCCAGTGATTCCCAGATGCCTTGAGCTAAAACAGATTGCCAGGGGTGCCTGGGGGGCTCAGTTGGCTAAGCGACTGCCTTTGGCTCAAGTCATGATCCTGGAGTCCTGGCATCAAGTCCCGTATTGGGCCTCCTGCTCAGTGGGGAGTCTACTCCCCAGCGGTAAAGCTCCTGACTTTACCCCCTCTTGTGCTCTCTCTCTCTCGCTCTCAAATAAATAAATAAAATTTAAAAAAATAATAAAACGGATTCCCACAGAGAGAGCACACATGATCCCTGAGTGTCCGACGCTCCACATCACAGGGACTGACCTGCCCAAAGTTGCCCTAGGCTCTGCGGTCTGCTGTCTCCAGCTGGGTTCTGACCACCTCAGCACTGGCAGAAGTTTGGGTGACATGGGAATGGGAAGCCAGTCGTACTTCTTCTCTTCTTTGTGACCCCAGAGTTTCTTCTCTTCTGTGGAACCAACTTCTGAGGGACAGGCCCAGGTTGGTCCTGCCCAAGAACCTGGGACTCTGCTCCCATCACCTCTGTCTCTTTCCTTCCAGCCTGGGGACTGGGGTAAGGGTGCGGGGCTTCCTCTGTGTCTGATCTATAGGTCGCCTTACCTTTGCTTCTCTAACTTGGCCTCAGTTTTGCATCTCTGCTTGTATAGTCGTTATCTTTAGCTGCATAGCAAATTCCCCCAAAACATAGTGGCTCAAAACATTTATCATCTGTCTCACGGTTTCTGTGGGTCCGGGGTCCAGGCACAGCTTAGCTGAGCCCTCTGACTCTGGGTCTGTCTCAAGGCTATGGTTGAGGTGTTGCCTGGAACATCTTCAGCTTTTGCTGGTGATGGACCCAAGCCCACTTGGTGGTGGTTGGCAAGCTCCAGTTCCTTGTAGACTGTTGGTTTGACAGCCCCAGTTTCTCATGGGTTCTTGGCTGGTGGCCTCACTCAGTTCCTTGCTACATGGCCCTCTTCATAGGGCAGCTCATGGTACGGCCACTAACTTCTTCCGAGCAAGCAAAGGACGGGGCAGCAAGGCACCAGCAAGAGAGAAAGTAAGAACCAAAGACACCATCTTCTAACCCGCTTTTGGAAGTGACATCTGACCCGTCACTTTTGCCCATGCTGGTCACTGGGACGAACTGACACCCAGGGGAAGGGGCAGCATAAGGGTGTGAGCTTCAGCAGGAGGGGAATATCGGGGGCTCCCCTAGCAGCTGGCTACCGCACACTCATGCCCCCCCTCCAGATGTCCTTCCGTGCGTTCCTCCAAGCCATACTGATTTAGCTACCAAGTTCTGCTTCCGCTAACATGATGCCTTTCTGCCTCTCTCATCTCTGCATGGAAACAGAAAGTAGCTTTTGGAGAGGCTGCTCTGTACTGGGGAGCTGGCTCTGCAAGTATCCAGGAAACGTCACATCTGTTAAGGAGAGCGCAGGCTGTGGGGGACATGCCTGCCCACGAAGCGGGGGGGACAAACTCTCATTCCATTCCGGAGGCTTGCAGAAGTCTCTAGGGAATAAATATGTCCACCGGCCGCACCCCGCCCTCCATTCCTTTAGGTCCTCACCTTGGCTTCCATGGTCCCCTCCCGCAGGAGCCCGACTCTGCAAGCCCAGTAGTCTGATTCTGCCTCCTGACTGCCAGGGCGGTCACCAAAATGTCTATACACGCTTGCTTTTGTATTTGTTCATCGTCTCCTACCAGCTCAGCCTTGAGCTCTGTGGGGTCATGAGATGGGGGCTTGCTTGGGAATGTGTGACCCCTGCTCATGCCCGAGCTGCAGCTGGCTCTGTGTTCTGCCTGCCTGGAGGGGGCCGAGTCTGTCATGCCTGGAGGTGGGGGGACCCTGGACACAGAGCGGAGCCCTCCCCTCCCGGCTTCCTGATTGTTATCATTTTCTCCTCAAATGTCCCACTCACAGAGACTCCGGTTAGCGACTCTTCTGTGTCCTCAGTGAGCTTGTGATCTCGTGGAGCAGACAGAGACTGGAGTGACGGAGGTGGGGTGACTTCTCTGCTAAGGAGCTATGTGCGGTGCTCCGTGATATGGATGGGGGCGGGGGGCTAACTCAAGGCACAAGCCAGGCTGTGAAGGTTTCCTGGAGCAGACCCTGGTTCACGGGGCGCCTCCGTGTGTCCCCTGTGTGAAGGCACGTGCCGGTGGACGTGTGTCTAGGGAGAGCCAGAGCCTGCAAGGGGCCCCTGGTTCTGCAGCTTAAGCAGAAAGATACTCCCTAGGACTTTCTCACAAGCCTCCAAAACTAGATAGCATCAGAGCTTGCCCCCTTCTTGTTTCCGCATCATCAGGGTTACCCCTGGCTTCCCCCAGCCTGATCAGCTGGCTCTCAAGCCATCCTCAGCCCTCACCATAGCCACCACCCCAGCATTTTGCACTGAGCAGGTGTATCAGCTGGTATTGACTTGCTGTCTGTTTTCAGTTGCTCTTATTTTTGTTATGGGAATGGCACCACCGAGATGCTCCCTCTTCTAAATTCCAGTGTTGAGGTTTCCTAAAGTGGAGGAACCTCCCTCTGGGGTCCATGCACAGCTGAACCGAAACCTACCCAGATTTGACTGACAGCTGCCTGTCTCCCGTGCGCAAGGAGCAGCATTGGATGGAACTGTTTTCACTTTCTCACACAGCCCCAGATTGAAAGACATAATCACCTTTGGTATGCAGCAAGGTAATATTTCTAAGTTAGGAAGACAGTTTTGCCTGGAAGGTTCAAATATTAACAACTCAAGTTTGCCTAAAGGAATGACTTCTCCATATATTAATTTCTTGCTTTAGGATAAAGTGAAAAAAAAATCAGTGTTCTCTACCCGACAGTAATCATAATGAATCTACTTTGTAAAATATATTTATATCCTATATAATATATTATAAATTATACAGATATATATCTTAAAATATAAAAACCATTTGTTGAAATTTGGGTGGGTTCATAAAATCCTACATGGAAATACTTAGGGCAAGAGTGAAGCGTCCCCGGGGACTTGGTTTAGGACAGCTGATGGGGCAGGACCTCGGGAACCTCGGTGCCCCTTGAGTCGAGTGTCTGTGTGCATAAACTGTGTCGCCTTCTGTCTCCCAACAGCGGCTCCAAATTATCCTATCCCTTCAAGAGCAAACTATTAGAGTCTTAGCTTTTGCCATTTAACTTTAAGACTTCTCTTAATAGCAGCAGATCTGCATCTTTCTTCAGGCTCAGGCACTTTAATCATTGAAATATATTGGAAGTGCAGGAAAGTCAAGAGTGTGCCCAGACTTCAGGCCCTAAAGAATCTTCTTGGCAACTCGCCTAGAATCCCAGAGCCATCTGTGATTTGCATATAAATGAGCTTTGTGAAATTAAAAATAAACATGGGACCATAATATTTACTTGTCTGCTTTTGTTGCCTGCCCTGGGAGGAGAGGTGGAGGGCCGGCTGCATGCATGGGCGGTGAGAACCTCGCGGGCTTGAGCGGTTCCTGCCGTATCTGCAGGCAGCAGCATTTAATTACAGGTGGTGGCTTTGTAGGCGAGGATAATGATACAGAAAAAAAAAGTTAGGAATTCATAAAGCCAATGGTGTTATATAACAGCTATGGGCTCTGTTCTCTTGGGATTGTTTTATAAATTCCTACGAAGGACCCTAAATGCTCCAACCTGGCGTTAATCAGGCTCCCTGAGGTTATGCTGCCATAACAAGTGATCCCCAAATCCCAGCGACTTCCAACAGAGCTGTGCTTCTCTGCTCCCATTGCATTTCCATCTTGAATAGCTGGCTACAGCTCCCTGTCTTTCCTCTTCCTTCACATCCTGGGCTGAGGGAGAACTCCCATCTAGGACATTGTGGGGCTCACAGCAAACGGAAGTGAGAGCTAGCCGAATCCCATACAGGACTTTAAGCTTTTGTTCAGAAGGGGCTCGGTCACTTTCCCCGAGAAGTGTCTGGCCAAATTTTATGTGAGTTGAGAAGGGAAATGGAATCTCCCCCTAATAGAAGGGGCATCACAAATCACAAGACCAAGTTGGAAGACCATGAAATGAAATGGAAAGGAATTTTCTCATGAGATGGTGCAGTGAATCTCTAGAAACAATAGTACAGTCTACCACACCTGGAGCTCATAGTCACAGGTCTCTGCAATTCTCTTTGCTTTCCAAACACAAATCCATTCTTTTTTTTTAAGTGGGCTCCATGTCCAGTGTGGAGCCCAGTGTGGGATCATGACTCTAAGATCAAGACCTGAGCCGAGATCAAGAGTCAGATGCTTAGCAGTGAGCCACCCAGACAAATCCATTCTGAAGCAAACATGCGTTTGTTGCTGGATCTTTGTTCCATCACCACTGAAATCTGAAGAGTTCTTCTTTCCAAGTGGTTAGGACTCTTGTCCAAATTTAGAATAGTTTGATTTTTAAGTAATGAACACTCATTTCCCACTTTGAGGGCCCAAAAACCTGCCTGGTTTCTTTTCCTTCACATTTCTCATTGCACAGGAACATTCAGTGTAGTCCCTGGCAGGAGGCTGGGGAGTGTGTGAGCCCTGTTATGTGCATACACCTGCCTCTCTCCAGCTGATATCTGCAGGGTCCTGGACAGGCCTGAACTTCCAGCCAGCTCCTGCTTCATGTACATTCACCTGGGGCTCCACCACCTCTTTCCTTCATGGCTTCCCTCTTTGGGACTTGGAGTGCCCTCATCCAGTGGCCAGATCATCAGCTGCTACTCTATTTTCCTGGAACTCTAGGAGCTTTCTGTAGCTAGAATGCTAGAAGTCCTGCCTTGACATTCCAGAGTTCCCAAAGTGAGAATGCAGATCCAACCTTACCCACGATGATGTTCTCCAGAATTCTATCAAATTGAGCAGATCACTTTCCCTTAAAGGTCAACTAAGGATTTTCTGACAATGACAACTATAACCCAAACCTTTGTTGTTGTGTTTTTTTTTTTAATTGACCAAGAAGTGATTTTTCTTTAAGTCAGAAATAGTATCTCTCAATTTTCTTATGAAACGTCCTTATTATTGAGAAAGTGAACCATTTGTGGTATGCTGGATCCAAAAATCTGTGTTCCCAGGCATATCATACACTAAGAAATATGACACTGGTGGGAGTATGGCTGGGAAACATTAGGTTATGACCCTTGCTCTGCAGAACGTCTCAGTGGCAATGATTCCCCTGTTTGTGACATTGAAGTGAAAATTGCACTAAATCAACAACTTGGAATAAACATTCCTTCTTTAGACATCCTATGTTGGCTAGTTGATGACTAAGCTTATGGATGAGACCCTGGGATGTGTCTATGGCAGTCTTAGCCATGAGCAGTATTCCCTGGACTGTCGGCCATGCTGGAGTGCCCTCACCCCTACCATGCACCCTCATATCTGCTCTCCCTCAACCACACCTCGTGTCCCCTTACACTTTCCCGAGACCACACAAGCCACAGTGTGCCATCCCAGACCCACAATTGCCACCTGCACTTTCACTCATAGGACACTCCTCCGCCACCCCCATCTGCTCAGAAATCCCCCCTGAAGTCCCTGGAATGTTACAGTTTGTAGTCCGTAGTGTCCTCTCTTATCTCTGCTCCCTCTTTTCTCTCTGCCCACAGAATCCCTATTTGTTTTCAGAAAACCAGCTCTAGAGTCACCTCCTTTGAGAACTATTTCTTGACTCCTCACAGGTCAAGTTCAGTATTTATTTTTTTCTTAAGCTGAAGACATCCTCAATTCCCAAACCTTCTGCAGAGCTCATCCGTAAGGGCCAACCTTCACTGTATCACATTTCACTCTATCAGTGGCTCTAAAAATAGTCTGGAGTGGGGGGAAGCAGAGGAAAGAAAACTGCTCTGAGTTCAGGTCAGTTATGATACAGGACCGCATTACCAACATTCACAGTTCTTTTACTCCCCCTTGCAAGGCAATACTGTTAGCACATTTTAAACCCTGGTGAACAGAAGTAGAGTTGCAATGACTTGATTGAGTTTCCCGGACAGGAAGCATCAGAGTCTCTGTTCTTATTTTGCATCATGCTCCCTCTCAGTAGGTCCCAGCTTCCATATAAAGATGCGCAAAGCAAGTGTTTGGAGATAGTAATTTCTGACTTTCCTTTAAGAATACGTGAATAAGCGTTCTTATTCGTGTATGCTTTTACTACTTAAAGCAGTTAAGAAAGCCCACTGTATGCCAGATGCTCTTAAATCCCCAGAGGTTCAGTGATCCCTGACAGTCACCAGCACTAGTATTTGGGCACAAGTACTCTTGGTCGTTGTCATCATTGTCATCTTCTTTGTCTTTCTCCTCCTCCCCTTTCCCATCTCCTCCTCCTCATCCTTCTTTCTCCCCTTCTCCATCGTCACCATTGTCTTGTCGCCATCTTCTTCTCCTCATTCCCTTCTCCTCCTCTTCATCCTCCTCCTCTTCTTCATCCTCCTCCTGCTCCTCCTCGTCCTCTTCCTTCTTCTTTTCTTTTCCTCCTCTTCCTTCTTCTTCCTATTCTTCCTCTTCCTGCTTTTCCTCCTTTTCCTCTTCCTCCTCTTCCTCTTCCTCCTCTTCCTCTTCCTCCTCTTCTTTTTCTTCCTCTTTTTTAAAGTAAGTTCCATGCCCAGCATGGAGTCTTTTTTAAAGTAAGTTCCATGCCCAGCATGGAGTCCTATGAGGAGCTTGAACTCACAACCTTGAGATCAAACCCTGAGCTAAGATGCAGAGTTAGACACTTAGCCGACTGAGCCACCCAGACACCTCCATTGTCAGTCTCATCAGCTCTGGAACATCAAAGTTTTGGAGGAAGCTTCTTGCAAGAGATATTGGAGGCTCTAGAAATGTTCCACTGCATACTACTCTAGGAACTTCTGGTCTCCACGATGCAATTATTAAGTAATTACTTGACATAGAGTTGGGGAACCCCAAGATGTTCCAGATCCCTTGGAAAGCCATTCCCTGAGTGTGCTTTGTCTAAAATTATGCCCATTACCATTTTTTACTTTTCTGGATTAGGTCTGAGAGAGGTATTATTGATGTTTGTTCTCTGTACTTAACTCTATTACCTGAAAAGTATGTTAGCTGAAATAATGAAATCACGATGGAGTTGTACCATTTAATTAAAATGTTACTATCAATGGTGTAATGAGAATCCTGTAATATGTGGAGGTAGATTTAACAGAGCTGTTGGTTAGAAGCATTACGTTTGTCGTAATTGCTCTCATAAGTAGAGCATCCTGGAAGACTGAGAAGAGGTTGTTACTCAAGAAACTGGCTGAAGTGCGGTTATAAACCTCTTCAAATAAGCTGACTTGCTAAGGGAGAGAAGAACAAAATTCTTCTAGAAATGAGAGTCTGAACTCCAAGTTTTTCATCAGTGAAAAGCACTATTTTGGTGGTTGACAGACTCTCTTCCAACATCTCTGCATGCACCAGAACTAACAAGTATGCATCTTTATTCATTGCAGACATTTGCTTTTTTCGTTCAATGGGAATACAGTCACCCAAGTACCACCTTTAAGAATGTTAGCTAAAGTTGGACCTACTGTCTCCCATGCTTGGAAGCCTTGGAATAGAGTTCAGTTTAGTTTACTTTTTGAACTTATTTTGTAAGTGTTCTCTTATAGCTTCTTGCAGTCCCCAGAAATCCCTCTTTGATCTGGTCATTCAAATTAGATGGTGGAAAGATGCATTCCTACATAGGTTCTCTTTCATGATACTTTCTCGTCTGTTATTTTGAACCGTAAATGTACCAGGATAGATTGGCTTTCTGATTAACTTTCTGGAGATCTCAGAGGTTAAGACATTTAATTTTATTTTATGTTTAAAGATTTATTTATTCATTTGAGAAGAGAGAGGATGGCAGGAGAGGGGGGGGAGAGAGAGAGAGAGAGAGAGAGAGAGAGAGAGAGAGAGAGAGAACACAGGGAGGGGCAAAGGGAGAGAGAATCCTGAGCACGAAGCCCCAAGATCATGACCTGAGCCAAAATCTAGAGTCAGCCACTCAATGAACCAAGTGCCCCAGAAGTTAAGACATTTCCCAAAGAGGTGGCACAATTTTCCTTTCAGTAGCCCACTTATACTAAAGATTTGGAAGCAGTACACAGTATTTTTAAGTACTTTCCTTAAAATAGATTATTTCCTCCTATTGTTTTTAAATGGGATGAAATTCTGTGGCCCAGCTTCATCCTGCTCCTGAAGACAAGGGCCAGTGTGGTGTTGGTCAAGCCTTAAGCCTTTGGCCGCCCAATCACTCCACTCTTAGAACCTAGTTAGGAGGCCAGAGCACCCCGAAGGAGACTTAGTCACCTGTGCTCCCCTAAGACTTCAGATGAGCTTTATGGAGGGTGAAACTTGCATACAGTAAAATGCACCATTTCAAGTATATACATTTCAATTTCAGTGAGTTTTGACAAATTACGGGCCCTGTGTATACACCACAACAGTTAAGTCATACGACGTTTACCCTTAATGAGCTTCAAAGATGCTGGATTATCACCAAAATGCAATAGGGCCTCACTGCCTTCCTTTAGTGGCATGTTCGTTGGCCATAAGCATCTGTGGAGAAGGCTCTACTTGCGTTAACCAGGTCTTCCTCTCGGGCTTTCCAGCAAGGAAGAAGAAGGGAAAGGAAGGAAAAAGTGGCCATGCTACAAAATAGGGGCTCATCTGATCCCTCACATCTCTCTGGTCTGAAAATAAAACTTAACTCAGTTGAACCTGGACACTTCACGTCATCCTAAGAGGCATTAAAGACAAGCAACATGTTCTGTCAGAAAGCTGAGGGGAGCCTGGGGAGCGTGAGAGCTGAGCCAGAGGGCAGCACAGTTGTCAGCTGTGCTGTAGACCAGGGCTGAGCGACACTGGCCCCCACCACACACGGGCACCTCTGTTTAGAAGGACCGATGGCTGGCCCTGTGGACCCACAGTAGCGTTTCAGAGCGCTATTACTGAGAGTATTCACTTGCAACGCACAGACATAGAAGCGGGAGTGTGCCCTTCCACTTCTTTCTCAAAATGGAAGGAAAGTGTGGGGAAAAAATAAAAATGATAAGGTGTGGCGAATGATGCCTTCTTGCCAGTGTGACCATAAACATGCTCTGTGTCTTAAACTATTTCAGAACCATGGAAGGCCCGAAGTTGGCAGGTACAAAGAAGCCATCATGCACCATGTATCTGTAAAAAAAATTATCAGATTTAACAGGTCAGGCTGCAATGAATGAATGAAGGAAGGGAGGAGGGAGGGAGGGAGACTGAATAATGAATTTGCTCATTAGTTATTTCAGTACTGGGACTAAGCATGCCAAGGGTATGTATAGAACAGAAAATGATTAGTCAAACTTCAGTATGCTTAAATTTACATTTTTCTCTTTCAGTTTAAAAATAAACAAATAAAGGGATTTTCCTTGATTTTTTTTTCTTAGCGAAAGCATTAAGTCATCTGAGCGCTTTTGCTGTGCATGAGAGAACATGAGTGTTCCAATGGCATCGTGAAGAGTGAACATATTTTTTGCATTTTAACTATAATGAAGGCAATATGCTATTCTTAATAAAGAAGTGGTTATTTGGGGATAGGAAGTGCATATTTGATTACGATCACCAAATGTTTGCCTTTTGTAAATAAGGATCTCGGTGTGGTTTGTTAACACGTGCGTTTCCATAGCGTGGTTCTTTTGAACAAGTATGTGTGCAAAGCTCTCCCCAAACCCTCAGAGACTTCCCGTTTGATCCCTTCAGATATGTCAGCTGGAGAGCTGGACCAGTGGCTTTAATCACTGAGTTTTTGAAAACACACAAAAAGAGGGCGTTGGGTCCCGCCCACCTTTGTTTTGCCAGTCAGGGCTTCCCAGCCATCAGGCTCTGCCTGGACATTCACACCCAGAGAGGGTTTCTGACAGATTTCAGGGGGAGTCGATTTCAGCAATCTTCTCAAATTCTATGAATATTTAATTTATATTCAACCGTTTCAACCATTTCCGTTAGATCTTCCAAGAGTTGCCCAAATGCAAAGAGCCCGGATCTGTGTCCTGCTGTTTCTTTCCAGCCTGGCCCCCTCTGCTGCCCAGCCAGCATCCTAGTTGTGTCTGCCAAGCTGTGGCAACAGAAGGAAGAGGCCTGCTTTAATGCATTCACCTTCACGTGGAAGATCAGGCCTCTTTGCAGGTGCTAAGCATGCCCTGTATACACGTTTTGCCTTTCTGCATTTGCACTGTTTTAAAAAATGTATCTTTCAAGCTTGTGTCCATCTCATGGCCGTGTGATGAGCCTGTTGAATCCTCCTGTGGCCTGTGGGGGTCTCTCTCTTTTTTTTTAAGATTTTTTTTTTATTATTTATTTGAGAGAGAGAGAGTGAGAGAGAACATGAAAGGGGAGAAGGTCAGAGAGAGAAACAAACTCCCCATAGAGCTGGGAGCCTGATGCAGAGCTCGAACCCCAGGAGTCTGGGATCATGACCTGAGCTGAAGGCAGTGGCTTAACCAACTGAGCCACTCAGGCACCCTCTACGGTGGTGGTGGGGGTGTCTCTTAAAAGTTTGTTGTTCATGGGAGAGTGATGCTTCTTGTAGTCAGAATCTTTCAGTCAAGAAATATTGGAGGGGGCACCTGGGTGGCTCAGTTGTTAAGTTTCTGCCTTCAGCTCAGGTCATGACCCCAAGGTTCTGGGATCCAACTCTGCCATCAGGCTCCCTGTTCAGTAGAGGGCCTTCTTCTCCCTCTCCCTCTGCTCCTCCCTGACTCATACTCTCTCTGTTTCTCTCTCACTCACTCATTCAAAGAAATATTCTTTGAATGCCTACTACATATTTCAATGATTGGCTTCAAATGCCTATTCTATTTAAAGTTATGAAAATCTGGGGGCACCTGGGTGGCTCAGTTGGTTAAGCGACTGCTTTTGGCTCAGGTCATGATCCTGGAGACCCGGGATGAGCCCCACATCGGGCTCCCTGCTCGGCAGGAAACCTGCTTCTCCCTCTCTCACTCCCCCTGCTTGTGTTCCCTCTCTGGTTGTGTTTCTCTCTGTCAAATAAATAAATAAAATATTTTTTAAAAAAATAAAGTTATGAAAATCTGGGACACCTGGGTGGCTCAGTAGTTGGGTGTCTGTCTGCCTTTGGCTCAGGTCATGATCCCAGAGTCCTAGGATCGAGCCCCGCATAGGGCTCCCTGCTTGCCAGGAAGCCTACTTCTCCCTCTCTCACTCCCCCTGCTTGTGTTCCCTCTCTAGCTGTGTTTCTCTCTGTCAAATAAATAAATAAAATCTTTAAAAAATAAGAAAGAAGAAAGGAAGGAAGGAAGGAAGGGAGAAGGATGGAAGGAAGGAAGGAAGGAAGGAAGGAAGGAAAAAAGGAAAGAAAAGTAAGTTATGAAAATTTAAGTAGTACTTGATAATTTGGCTTGTTTGTGTTTTGGGGGATGGGAAGTACATATTTGATAAGAGCGCCTTCCGGGAAATTGTTCAGACCTTTTGCTTTTGAATTGATAAAAGTCGGTTTATTATGTGGTTTCATTTACTTACATTCAAATAGAAAACATAGGCGTATGTACCTGTTTATATATTGTGAATATGTATTGAAATATAATCGTAGATATGTACGGACAAAAAGGCATTTTAATTTTAAATATATAGGAAGTTAGTTGAAAAAATGTTCTTAAAATAGGGGGGTTACTTTGCAGCCATGTATAATTTATTTCAGTGATACTGCATTCCTATCACCGTCGCCAGCATTTGTATCTTCCAGAAATATGTGGTTGCACAATTTTCATACGAGATTGAGTTTTAAGTTTTAATTCAGTTCGGGAAAGCCATAATCTCCCTGCTTTTAAACACGCGCGCGCGCACACACACACACACACACACGTGCAGTTCTTGGATGATGAAATCAGCAACAAAATTCAAAATTCAAATGCGTGGAACCGGTTCCGGGGACTGTCTCATGGTTCAGAACCGCACTGACATGGCAGCCACAGGCCACTTGTGGCTCCTCACAATTAAGTACGACTTAAATATGATAAAAATTCATTTCCCCAGCCACGTGTGCCACGATTCATGTGCTTAATGGTCCTTTTCAGCTAGTGGCCAGCACACTGGACAGCTCGGAGAACATGATCTGTTTAACTGGCTTTCTAAAGCTGTTAGATAATTTGCAATATTTCATTATTATATATAATGCTCTAATGAACAATTTCACATAAAAATTTTTGCACATATTCATCCCATCTTTCAAGTGCAGTAAGTCACTCACCATTCAATGACTACTTAGAGACAAGCTATGTGTCTAGAGCTGCTCCAAAAGAAATAAACTAAAGATTCTCAGCATCATGGAGCTTATGTGCTGGAAAATAAACAACTAACAAAATTGAAATGAACAAATGATTGAATGAATGAATGAGTAAATAATAAAAGAATGCATTTGCATCAAAATAGATTTTAGTAAGCCTGTGTTTTCTGAGCTATTATTATGGTTATAAAACGAATTTTAGCTTGTCATAACTTCTGTCATATAGGTTTTAATATTCTATGTTTCAGGGAGGGGTTTTAGCTTTATTTATAACTTAAGTTGTACAGTGTAAGGATTTATATATAGCGTGAAATGATTACCACAGTAAGTTTAGTTAACTTCCATTATCTCACATACATTAAGAAAAAAAAAGAAAGAGAGGAAGAAAAATGTTTTTCCTTTTGATGAGAACTCTTAGGATCTACTCTATCTCCCTTTTTAAATAGATTTTATTTATTTTTATTTGAGAGAGAGTGATTGCGAGTGTGAGCAGGGAGAGAAGCAGAGGGAGAGAGAATCTCAAGCAGACTCTGTGCTGAGCATGGAGCTCGATCCCAGGACACGGAGGTCCTGAGCTGAGCTGAAATCAAGAGTGAAATGCTCATCCGGCTGAGCCACCCAGGCACGCCAGGACCTGCTATCTTTACGTTTCTGTGCTCCACCCAGCAGTGCTTGCTGTAGTCCGGTCCTGCACGACGTCCCTAGTACTTATTTATCGTAAAAACTGGAAGCTTGTACCTTTCAGCCACCTTCCTTTTGTTTCCCCTGCCCCCACCTCCTGCCTCTGGCAGCCCCAAATCTAATCTCTTTTTCTATGAACTTGGTTTTGTTTTGTTTTTTGTTTGTTTGGTTGGTTGGTTGGTTTTTTGTTTTGTTTTGTTTTCATTTTTAGAGTCGACATATGGGTGAGATCCTACAATAGTTGTCTTTCTCTGTCTGACTTACTTCACTTGGCATAACACCCTCCGGGTCCATCCATGTTGTCACAGGTGATCGGATTTTATTCTGTGTTTATGGATGACTAATATTTCTCTGTGCGTAATATTTATTTAAACCATTCATGCACGTAATCCGTTCATCACTGATGGGCACCTGGGTTGGTTCCATGTCTTGGCTGCTGTAAATAGTGCTGCAAATGACAGTGGGAAGGCGCAGGACCTCTTTCATGTAGTGTTCTTGTTTCCTTCTGATGTATTCCCGGAGGTAGGATTGCTGCATCTTACGATAGTGCTGTTTTTCTTTTTTCTCTTTTTTTTCTTTTTCTTTTTGAGGAACCTCTGCACCAACTGAACATTCCCACCAACAACAGTGCTTCAGTTTTAAATTCTTTCATGCTTTTATGAGAACTTTAGACCCAAAAAGCACTAGCCGAAAAGGGAAGCGTGATAATTTTAGAACATAAGAATTTAAAATTTCAGTTATTCAAAGATAACTTTAAGCAATGAAGAAACAAGACCAGGAGAAGATGTTTGCAGGGAATATCACTAGTAGAAATTCTGTCTCCTATGCAGCATGAAGTGCGCATAGCCCGTGCGTATATATGGAAACGGTACGAAATACATCGGAGCGAGCGCATCTAAATGACAAACAGAAGCGATGCTCCAGCTCCCTTATCTGAGAAGAATGTAGGTGATTCCGAGGGGTGTCAGTTGTGCACCCATGGGGCTGGTGACTGAGGTGTGTGCACGTGAAAGGGTATTGCAGAAGAAGGAAGGAGGGCTAGGACTCTGCCGTTGGGAGTAAAAATTCGAATAATTACTTCAGGACGTTATAATCATGCAGACCTTTGAAGCAGAAATATCACTTGCTTATTCTACCTAGAGAGACTTTAGTGAGTGTTCCCAAGGAGACAGGTTCCAGAATATTCATTTCAGCATCGTTTATAATAATAAGCAATGGAAAGCAACTAGTAAGCATTCGTCGGTAGAAAAATGAATATTTAGTTTATGGTAGAATCAGAGAGAAGAATATTAATCAGAAATTAATAAAGTGAACTGGGTCTCTATGTTCTCGCAGTAGTGGACATCCAAAACATCAAATTGAGTGAAAAACAGCACATCAGGAATCCTGGGTATGGTGCAAGATACAATTTTGTGTGATGAAAGCACACAGAACAGCACTGCATTTTGTGTTTGGTGTCACTCAGATAGGGTCAGAGACAGAGAAGGACTGAAAGCCAGCTGCCTCTGAAGAGAGGAAGGGAGTGTGTTTCTCAGTAACTGTGTATTTGGGATCGCTGTGGATGTCAGCTCACAGATGTTGGTTACATTATTTTTCTGGACTTTTCTGTCTTCTAAATCTTTTCATTTTTAAAAGCAGTTAAAAATGAGTAACAAAAAATTTCTAGTGTAGGGGAAAATGTGATTTTAAAAAGTCTTTATCTCCCCAACCATCCCAAAGTAACTGCCTGGGTTTCTTTTCGTTGTTTTTATCCTTCAGGTACACGTGTGGATGTTCAGATGTCATTTTAAAGATTTTATTTTTTCATTGAGAGAGAGAGAGAGAGAGAGCGCTCAACAGGGAGAGAGGCGGAGAGAGGGAGAAGCAGGCTCCCTCCCTGCTGAGCAAGGCGTCCGATGCAGAGCTCCATCCCAGGACCCTGAGATGCCACACAGAAAATTTGTTGGTCTTTTCTATTTCACTTAATGAGTTTGGGTAATTCCTTAGGATCATTCTTATACAGGACACACACACACACACACACCTGAGCTGAAGGCAGATGCTTAATGACTGAGCCACCCAGGTGCCCCTTAACATTACCTTTTGAAATGTATGTCCCAACTTCTTCTGAAAGCACTTGAATGGAAAGCATTCAAATATGTTTCTTATGCAGAACAGTGATGGGAAAAAGTTTGTGTGGATTCACTGTTTTTCTAATATTCTACTTTATCATTTATTCTTTGTTTGTAAAAATACATGAGCATTTTGCTCCTATTATCACTTTTTTGCTCCCATCAATTTTTAACAGTGCATAGGCAAGGGTCAAGACTGAGACTAAACACGGCCTTAAAACACATACTTGACCTCCTCTGAAGTTAGAGACCATGTAACAATTTTCTTGTGCTTTCTGGATGAGCTGTAACAGGCCCATCCAAGGTTAAAATATAAATTTTTCAGATGTAAAGACAAATAATAGTAGCTCTCTTTGCAGAGTGATTAGAGTATCTAAAGAATCCAGTGTGTAAACTCCCTTATCTTCCCGCATGGTTATTATAACATAATGGGGACTCACCACGCGCTCCAGCGAGGACACGTGTGCCGTGTCCCACGGCCAGCAGGACACAGGGCCCCATGCCAGGCACTCCTTCCCTTCTAGGAAGTTGCCCTCACCTGATCGCATCACTCTCTTCCCTCCAGCCTCACTCAAGTACTCAGTTTCCTAGAGTGCCAACTCTGATGAGGTCTGTGCAGATCTCCATTCTCCGCGATGCCAGGCCTCAGACCCAAGAGTTTTGTGTTGCACATTTAACGATACATTTGTGTGATATTTTCCCTGCGCAGGAGTAAAATCCCGGTATCTTGTTTATGTGGACCTTATACACTTCTTGTTAATTTCTGGCTATTTTATATACTTTTAAATTCTATGAATGAGTGTTTTTTTTTTAATTATACCTTTCAAAGAATTATTCCTAGTAGAGAGGGGAAACTCTCAATTTTGATATTCATAGCTACTAACAGGCTGACTCTCATTAAACACTCTTAATAATTCTGTTTTTTTCTATTTTTTCCATGTGCATGATCATATCTGTGACTAATGATAACTTGTAATTATATTGTAATTTCAGTATCTATATCTCTTATTTGTGTGTATCTGTGTGTGTGTGTGCGCGTATGTGTGTGTGTGTGATTCAGTGACGTCTAAACACCTGGGAAGGCATTAACTAATACGGAGAGTGGAAATTCTTGTGTCCTCTGATTTTAATGGATGAGCCTGTCCTGCTTATCTTCAGCATGATCCTGTGGCTTTTTATTTACTGTGATAATTCATTGTTTAGGGCCATTGTTGTGCTCGATGCCACACAGAAAATTTGTTGGTCTTTTCTATTTCACTTAATGAGTTTTGGTAATTCCTTAGGATCATTCTTATCCAGGACACACACACATACACGGGGCTTTAAATAGCAGATAAATAAATTGATTACACTGACAAAAACACGTTTCGAAGTAGCAAAGCCTATTAGCTTAAAACCTAAGAACCCCAAGCTTTAAATTTTTATAAAACGGTTCCCTTGGGGCGCCTGGGTGGCTCAGTTGGTTAAGCGACTGCTTTCGGCTCAGGTCATGATCCTGGAGACCCGGGATCGAGTCCCACATCAGGATTCCTGCTCGGCGGGAAGCCTGCTTCTCCCTCTCTCAGTCCCTCTGCTTGTGTTCCCTCTCTAGCTCTGTTTCTCTCTGTCAAATAAATAAATAAAATCTTAAAAAAAAAA
>PITA01028232.1:0-19678 GCA_004023965.1 Spilogale gracilis
TCAGGCCGTAATCTGCTGTTATTCCTCACTCACAGAGCACTTTCGTTTTCGGGTATTTGTTTTCAATGGTTCAGCTCTGCGGGCTTCCTCCCCCACTCCCCTGTCTCTGGGGGCAAGCCTCCAGACCCTCCAATTTGTTTCTACCTTTTTGCTGATGTTCTTTGTCTCTCGTGGCGGTCCAGAAATGGGAAATATCACATTTCAGACTGGTTTCATGGGTGTTCACGGTGGTCTTGTAGTGGTTTTTTTGCTGGAATTCAGCTCTCTTCAGGGAACTCCCCGAAATGCGGTCACGTGGCCTTCCACCATCTTGACCCTTCGATTTATTTATTTATTTTAGAGAGAGATTGCGAGCATGCAAGCAGGGATTGGAGGACAGGAAGAAAGAGAATCTCAAGCAGACTCCAGACTCCCTGCTGAACACGGTGCCCAATGTGGGGCTTGATCCCACAATCCTGAGATCGCAACTTAAGCTGAAACCAAGAGTCAGATGCTCAACCGACTGAGCCACCCAGGTACCCCAGGAGTTTTTTATACTGATTCAATTTCATTGCTGGTAATCACTCTGTTCAAATTTTCTATTTCTTTTTTATTAAGTTTCAGGAGGGTATATGTTTTCAGGAATTTACCCACTCTGTCTAGGTTGTCCAATTTGTTGGTATATAATTTTTCATAATATTCTCATAATCCTTTGTATTCCTGTGGTATCAGCTATTACACTGTATTTTATTTTTTTTTCCATTGTATTTTAAATAAGATTAGATACTTTACATCCAGTTTCTTGTTCACACAACTGGGGACCAAACCAAGAGTCTTCCTGTAACATATTGGAAGAAACCATTACAATCATTAAAAAAATAAACTTACTGCCTTCTGGTGAGTTTAACGTTCTACAAAATGTCAGTAGAACTTCATGAAAAAATTTTTTCTGAGAAGAATAAAGATTTGTCTATTGTCATAACTGGACTGTATAGTAGAGGTAGCATGCCTACTTATGGAAAAATTATTTTCCATACACTCCTATAGCTCTATAGGCTGCAGTTCAAACTCTTATTATGCAAATGAGAGAAAGGAATGCCCCAGAGAGTGACTCCTCTGTACAAGGAAAAATTCATTTCTATATGAGGAAAAATATATTACCTTTCTCCACACATGTATCAGGTACTGGCTCATGTGACTGCTTTATCGGTGAGGAAGCTTTCACTGGGGCTGGAATGGTCAAAGGCAAAGATGGTGGGGCATCAGAGATGTCTGACTCGGAGGACAGAGGATAAATGGAGTCTTCTCCAAGAGAATGTCGGTGGAGCTCAACATCCACTACCTACACAATCAAGCAACAATTGGGCTCATGAATCCATCATCAATGTCACAGAAACCCCCAAACCTGTTCAAGAATGTGGTACTCTGAGAGATGTGACAAATGATTTCTAATCAAATTTCAAAGGTAATTTTAATCTAGGAACTAAAGGATTTATTCCAGAATGTAATCTAGTTTGGTTTAACAGATAGATAACTCAGTGAAACCAATCATATAATTGGGGCCTTTCCATTTGCTGTTTCTATGCCTTAGAACACTACCTCCGGGGCGCTTGGGTGGCTCAGTTGGTTAAGCGACTGCCTTCGGCTCAGGTCATGATCCCGGAGACCTGGGATCGAGCCCCACATCGGGCTCCCTGCTCGGCGGGAAGCCTGCTTCTCCCTCTCTCACTCCCCCTGCTTGTGTTCCCTCTCTGGCTGTGTTTCTCTCTGTCAAATAAATAAAATCTTTAAAAAAAAAACAAAAAAAAGAACACTACCTCCCCCCAAATCTTTGCATAACTGTCTCTTTCTCATCATTAGGTCTCAATCATATGTCACCTTCTCAGAGACACCTTCTCTAACCAACCTAGCTAAAGCAAGTCCGTTGTCCCTAGCTACTCTCTTCTTTATAGCATTTATTTTAAGTGAAATTATCTCATTTGCTTTTGTTATATACTTTCTCCCCATTTTCAACACAACCAAGAAGATAACTCCTTAAAAGCAGTAGCTATCTTATTCATCTTTGTATCTCCAGTACCAGTGTCTAGTAAATGGTATATGCTCAATAAATATCTTTTAATACAACCACAGCACACTTCCCTAAACAGAATAAGGTTTAACTAATTCTCACTGCAATGGCGCCTGTTGATTTATCACAAATACAAAAAAAAAAAAAGAAAAAAAGGTGGGAGGAGTATGGGGAAGGAAAACAAAGTTGGAGGTCTCATTTCCTGACTTCAAAACTGATTATTACAAAACTATAATAATCAAAACAGTGTGTGGTACTGACATCAAGAAGACATACAGACCAATGGAATAAAATGCCCCCTCATATATATGGTCAAATTATTCTTGACAAGGGTGCCAAGACTGCTGGGAAGAGCAGCCTTTTCAACAAATGGTGCATTAAAATGAAGGTAGATATTTACCTCACACCATTTACAAAAATTAACTCAAAATGGATAAAGACCCAAACGTAAGACCTAAAACAATAAAACTCTTAGAAGGAAATAATAGGGAAAAGCTTCAATAGAGTGAATTTGGCAATGATTTCTTGGATATGACACTAAAAGTATAGGCAACCAAAGAAAAAAATGTAAATAAATTGGACTACATCAAAATTAAAAACTTCTGCATATCAAAGGACACAATCAGCAGAGTTGAAAAGGCAACCCACAAATGATCTGGAAAGAGATGAATATCAAGAATGTAAAGAGCACTCTTAAAATTCAACAATAAAAACCCAAACACATGATTCACAATGGGCAAAGGATCTGACTACAGATTTCTCCAAAGAAGATTCACAAACAGCCAATAAACACATGAAAGATACTCAACATCAATAATCATAGGGGAAATGTAAACCAAAACTACAATGAAAACCACCTTACACTCATTAGTTTGGCTACTGTTAAAAAAAAGTGTTGACAAAGATGTGGAGAAACTGGAACTCTTGTGCACTGTTTGTAGGAATGTAAAATGGTGCAGCTGTTGTGGAAGTAGTGAGGCAGTCCCTGAGAAACTAAAAACAGAGCTACGATGTGGCACATGGCTGGCTTAGGTGGTGGAATATGTGACTCTTGATTTTGGGGTTGTGGGTTCAAGCCCCATGCTGGATGTAGAGATTACTTAAAAAAAAGAAAAAAAACCCCCACAAAACAACAGGTATTATATGATCCAGCAATTCCACTTTCTTGGGTATATGCCCAAAAGAACTAAAAACACAGACTCAAACAGATACCTGTACATCTGTGTTCTTAGTAGGATTATTCACAATAGCCAAAAGATGCAAGCAGCTCAAGTGCTCATTAACAGATAAACAAAATGTGGTACATACACACAATGGAGTGTTATTCAGTCTTTCTTAGGAAGGAAGTTCTGATGCATGCTACAACATGGATGAAACTTAAGAATATTATGGTAAGTAAAATATACCAATCATAAGAAAAAAACCCAACTACACTATATAATTTCACTTATATGGAACCTAGAGTAGCCAAAAATCCACAGGAGAGAAAGTAGAAGGGTGGCTGCCAGGAGCTGAAGGCAGAGGGGATTGGAAGTTACTGTAAATAGGTTCCATTTCAATTTTCCAAGAAGAAAAAGAGTCTGGGGCATGGTAGCAATAGCTGCACAAAAAATATGAATATATTTAACACCTCTTACAGTCCAATTAAAAATTGTTAGAAGGGTAAATTCTGTGTGTATTTTGTCATTTTTAAAAAATTAAATAGAGGAAGATAAACTTTTTAAAAAATTAAGCACTCACTTTTTTTCCTAAATAAAAATGAAGATCAATTTCCATTCTACCTTATTCCCAAATAATATTGTAGCAAAAAACCTACCGTCTCTGCTCCAAGAGTCTGCAAGCCAGTGTAAGTTCTATCCAGCTATTGAAAGACAAAAGAAGAGAGTAAACTTTCACTGAGCTTACTTATAAATTTAGGATATAATCTCATCTAATTCACAAGTCTTCATTACATAGAATTTACTTTTTCATAATATAAACTATCATCACTTCAGTAAAAATCCTCTTAATTGGGGTAGAATTGAATAAAATTAATAAAAACAACTTCAAACATATAGGTATTGTACTTTTAATAAAAACTACACACTTATAAAAACATTCTAAGGACAATCTAAAAATGGAGGAAATTTTACACAAAAAGACATTTACTACAACATTATCTATAACCACAAACTGAAAATGTGACCAACCAGTAATAAAGGAATGCTTACATAAATCTTTTTTTTTTTTTAAAGATTTTATTTACTTATTTGAGAGAGAGTCAGAGAGGGAGAGCAGACGGAGAAGCAGACTTCCTGCTGAGCAGAGAGCCTGACGCGGGGCTCAATCCCAGGACCCTGAGATCATGACTTGAGCTGAAGGCAGACACTTAACCAACTGAGCGACCCAGGTACCCCTTAAGTAAATCTTGAACCATCATTTGTAAAGTATTACAAGCCACTTGGATATTTACAAAGATGATGTAAAAAATATTTTAAAAGACAGGCTATGGGGGTGCGTGGCTGGCTCAGTTGCTAGAACATGTGATGATTTTTTTTTTTTAAAGATTTTTATTTATTCATTTGTGAGACAGAGATAGTGAGAGATAGCACAAGCAGGGAGAAGGAGAAGCAGGCTCCCCACTGAGCAGGGAGCCAGACATGGGACTTGATCCCATGACCCTGGGACCATAACCTGAGCTGAAGGCAGATGCTTAACTGATTGAGCCACCCAGGTACGCCTAGAACATGTGACTTTGATCCTGGGTTTGCAGGTATGAGAGGGTGGAGAGATTACTTAAAAAATAAAATCTTTTTTCTTTTCAGGGGCACCTGGGTGGTTCAGTCAGTTAAACTCCTGACCCTTGATTTTGGCTCAGGTCATAATCTCAGCGTTGTGAGATGGAGCCCCAAGTTGGGCTCTGAGCTGGGTATGTCGCCTGCTTAAGATTCTCTCTCTCCCTCACAAAACAAAACAAATTAAAAAAATTTTTAAATCATTAAAAAAAAAAAGAGTGGGACACTTGGGTCAGTCGGTTGAGTCTGCCTTTGGATCTAGTCCTGGAATCGAGTTCCCCATGAGGCTCCCTGCCCAGTGAGGAGCCTGTTTCTCCCTCTCTCTGCTCAAATAAATAAATAAAATCTTTTAAAAACAAATAAATAAAGAGACTGGCTATAAAAATACACATATAGATGACACAATTATATACTTAAAGTATTTTACTAGGGGCGCCTGGGTGGCTCAGATGGTTAAGCGACTGCCTTCGACTCAGGTCATGATCCCGGAGACCCGGGATCGAGTCCCACATCAGGCTCCCTGCTTGGCAGGAAGTCTGCTTCTCCCTCTCTCACTCCCCTGCTTGTGTTCCCTCTCTGGCTGTGTTTTTCTCCGTTAAAAAAAAAAAAAAAAAAAAAAAAAAAAAATCTTAAAGTATTTTTACTAGACACTTTAAAAAATGAATGAAAATTTAAGCAATATAGGCAATGTTGTAATCACTTCCAACGTATTAGCGTCATGGATGATTTATTTTGGAGGAAAGACAGGAATGGTAATAATATAAACAAAATTTACACTTACAAAGAGGCTAAATTCTTATTCCTATGTGTTATTTATAGTCTACCACTTAAAAAAACAGATCTGTATATACACACACACATACACACACAAATATAGAATATTACTCGGCGAAAAAAAGAATGAAATTTTGCCACTTGCAACAACATGGATGGACCTAGAGGCTATTGTGCTAAGTGAATTCAGTCAGAAAAAGACAAATTCTCATAGGTACAATCTAAAAAAACAAATGAATAAACAAACAAAAACAGAAACAGACCTATAAACACACAGAACTGGTGGCTGCCAGAGAGGACAGGGAGGTAGGGTGTTGGGAAAAATAAGTGAAGGGGAATGAAGGGGAATAAGAGGTACAAACTTCCAGTTATATAATAATAAGTCACAGGGATAAAAAGTACAGCATAGGTAATATATTTGATAATACTGTAGTAACTTTGGTGACTATACTGACAGACCTGAGCACTGAGTAATGTACAGAATTGTTAAATCACGATGTTATGTACCTGCAACTAATATGACACTATATGCCAACTATATTTCAATAAAAATAAAATAAAAACCATGGGGTGCCTGGGTCGTTCAGTTGGTTGAGCTACTGCCTTCGGCTCAGGTCATGATCCCGGAGACCCGGGATCGAGTCCCACATCGGGCTCTCTCCTCGGCAGGAAGCCTGCTTCTCCCTCTCACTCCCCCTGCTTGTGTTCCCTCTCTGGCTGTGTTTCTCTCTGTCAAATAAATAAAATCTTTAAAAACAATAATAATAATACAATACAATAAAATAAAATAAAATCAGAAAAAGTTTTTGTTTAGCATAAACAATTTGTTATTTGACAGCATTTTTGCTTTGTCTGAAGCAATAAAGCATTCTAAAAAAAAAAAAAAATCTGTGGACCTTATCAGTATAAACATTGCACAGGGGCACCTGGGTGGCTCAGCTGGTTAAGCAATGGACATTTGGTTTCAGCTGAAGTCATGATCTCAGGGTCCTGAGATCAAGCTTCCAGTCTGGCTCCTTGCTCAGCAGGGAGTCTGCTTGAGCTTCTCTCTCCTCCACCTTCCCCCCACCAGCTCATATTGCCTTCCCCTCTCCTTCAAAAATAAGTAAGTCTTTTTTAAAAAAGTAAACATTACACAGTAAGAGCAACAGAGAAAAATTATTAAGTTGAGTATAAAGGAAAGATGATTCACTAATCAGTAAACAGAAAACTCTTAAGACTCAAAAAGCAATCAAGTCTAGCTGAGTTCCTTAGCAGCCAACAGAGACATGACAACTCAGTCATGTGATCTAGTTTCAAAACAGAAAGACAATGCTGGGTGAATTCATCCCAGTTCCATGGAGGAGATCTAGTTTTAACATAAATCGTAGCCAACGGTATGCCTATTAATTTTAGGCTACATCCATTTTCATATTCTTCAGAGCATGGAAATAATAGTCTTTCCGTGATGTGCACTGGCTTATGTTATACAGGATGTGGGAATTTCATACATTCTGGGAACTTTAAATTATATATACTTCTAACATTTGAGTATTTAGTATTTAATGTAATTATACAGTATCAAATATAGAGTTAGTATTTCAGCACTTCAGTATACCAAGAGGTCACTATGGGCTTAAATAGTCAGGAAAAGTACATAGGAATTTGAACATGAAGAATGGAAAGAACTCAAACAGGCATTCTAGGAGGGCAAGAGGGTTAAGAAAAAAGACACAAGAGAAGAAGGCCCAAGGCACTTCTGGGGCATGAATAACTGACCTGGCTAGAGTAGTGTATCCATGCAGGGGATTAGTGTGAGATAATTTAGGGGAAGTGTATTGAGTCAAAATGTGAAAAGCCCTGAACAGTAAGCAGGAAGTCTGAACTTGAGTAAAGGGAATTCAATGAGGGTTTCTCAGAGAGGAAGAGCAAAATTCCGATTTCAGGAATACTAACTGGAAGGTGGTGTGCAGAATGGACTGAAGGTAAAGGAGATGGATTAGAATGAAAGAAGCAAATTAGGAGACAGTAGAATAATGGCCTAGGCAAGAGTGGGAAGGGCAAAGGGTAATAAGAAAGATGGTGAAGGAAAAATAGCAGATAGTAACTGAACAAATATTTAGAACAAGGAGGCAAGAACCCAAGATGGCTCTAAGAGGTAACACAAAAATAACAGGCAAAAGATTACTCTAGTACAAACAAAGAACATGTAAATACAACACAGGTGTTTAAGGCCACAAGGCCAATAATATATAACAAACAGTAAAATTAAGTTTTCCTTAAAAAGCTGATAAGAAAACTTAAATTAAGCTTTTAGTTTTTAAGATTTTATTTATTTATTTGACAGAGAGAAACACAGCTAGAGAGGGAACACAAGCAGGGGGAGTGAGAGAGGGAGAAGCAGGCTTCCCGCCCAGCAGGGAGCCTGATGCGGGGCTCAATCCCAGGACACCGGGACCATGACCTGAGCCAAAGGCAGACGCTTAATAACTGAGCGACCCAGGCGCCTCTAAATACTGTTATTTTTAAAACAGTGTGCTTCGAGGTGCCTGGCAGGCTCAGTCAGTAGAGCAAGCAGTTCTTGATCTCACGGTCATGAGTTCAAGCCCCATGTTGGGTGTAGAGATTGCTTAAATAAATAAACGCTAAAAAAATGTTCAAAAACATAAAAAACTGTGTCTTAATCTTCCACCAGGAATTCTAAGTGTTACAGACAATATAACAGTATAAGAAGTATGTAAAAAATTCCTTTTATTTTAGAAATTAGGGCTGGGCCTAGTGTGATAGAAGATGGTATGTGTAGTCCTTAAAATAAGATAAAAGGAAAGCGAACTATTTTAGACCTTCCTTTAATCAAGTGGGACCATATCCTGCCCCTCTGAACAAAGTGGCTGCATATTCTTTATTTTGTTCCAGTTCTTTACTGAGGTCATAAAGCAATCAACTCTTAGAGTAACCTCTAAAAAAATAACTTCAATACAAAATTAAAAATAGATAGTGCCGTCTATCACCAATGTAGGGCAGATTTCAGCCTTAAGGTTGAAAAGGTTGTATTGGTAGGACAAAGGGAACAAAATGGGAATTCTGCAGATGTACTGAGATTCATTTAGTTGAATTTTGTGAGCCACTGACGGGAACAACATAGTAAACCACAAAGTAAGCGTGTTTGGAGGATAAGCTTAATATTAGAAATGTATATCACGTAGAGAAAATCTACATAAGACTATACAGGGAACTAGGGAAACATTCTGAAAATGGCCTTTCAATTATAAAAGTTAAACATGTTTATTATGCAAAATTAGAAGGGAAAAAAAAAAACAACAGATAATAAGGGCAGGAGAAATTGCCCACAATGTCATTACTTTGATTACTCTAACATTTTGGTATATTTCGTGTTTTTTTCCAACTATTTAAAATCACAAATGAATTCATACTATAACATACAGTTTTGTACTCTGCACTTTTCACTTACTATAATTGGTAGTTTTTCCCCATGACAGAAAACACTTCATAAAATATAACTTATAATGGCTGCATAATAAACCTTGTGGCTATATCAATGAAGAATTTTTTAAAATACAAATCAAAAGAATTAGAACTTTGTACAGTACTCTCAATTTCCTAAAACATGTTCATATCTGTCTTCATTCTTATGAGATAAACATATCACAAAAAAATCCATAAAAAACAAGATAAACATATTTATATCCTTATGAGATAAACAAATGAGCCTTATTATTTGCCTCGTTTTACAGAAAAGTAAACAGATTTTGTTTTTAGGAGTTCACTTAGTCCCAGGTAACACAGTAACAGGGAGCTCTGATCAGAGTCAAGTCTTCTGATAATCTGACCAGTTCATCTTTTCAAAGAATATACATTCTGCTGTATTGCAACCCTTTCCCCAACCTTCAGAGAACAAAGGGGTGTTGTGGCAATCTGCATAACACAATCAAAAAGATTAATCCTGCTTCCACTGTCCTTGGCCACTTCTCTCAGAAGGCCTAATCAACCACTTTAAGTAACCAGGTAAAAACAGGTACTTCATTTTGGGGGGGGAGGGGGCAACATGTTGTTACAATACCTTCAGATTATGTATGATATCTATCCGCTTGTTCTGGCTGTCCTTAAAATGAACTTGAACTCTGACAGGAAACTCACCCCAGCCTCTTCTGGTCAGGTGAAAAGGAGGCTCTCTAGGGAAAAGCATACATTAATATATTAAGCCACAGTCACACTCTCATTCTAGAGAGGAAATGTTTTCTCATACAGGGTAAGTTAGAGATTCACAGCCTCTGACAATAATTTATGTTTTCTCATATGAAGCTCCGTCAATAGATGCTGAATTCTACTGAAATGCTGAAAGAAAAATTCAACTCAAACTTACATTAAACTTTCAATTACTGAATACTGAGAGCTAAAAGACTTACAATATATAATCCAGTGTCATCACTTTCACAGGCAAGGAATTAAGGTGATTTGATGGCTGTTATATCTTAGAAGGCAGAATCCGTGACTGCTACTTCAGAGACATGGACTGTGAGGCTTATGTTCCCTACCCCAGACATTCAGATTTATTCCTCTACTCTGGCAAAAACGAATAAATCACAAATCTTCAATCTGAATGTTACAATTTATTTGCAACTATCTGCTAACAGGACTTAAAAGAACATATGTCCACCATAAGTTCTTCCCCAAACAGTGACTATGATTTTAGTGGATAGGGAAGGAATGTGTGTGAATGCTAACTGGACTAAAGAATTTTCAGTCAAAACCTAATTTGTGGGAGTGCCTGGGTGGCTCAGTGGATTAAAGCCTCTGTCCTCAGCTCAGGTCATGATCTCAGGGTCCTGGGATCGAGCCCCACATCGGACTCTCTGCTCGGCAGGGAGTCTGCTTCTCCCTCTCCTTCTGCCTGCCTCTCTGCCTACCTGTGATCTCTCTCTATATATCAAATAAATAAATAAAATATTAAAAAAACCCACAAACCTAATTTGTGAAGGGAAGATAAAGGAAAGGTGATGAAAAAAAAGACTAGCAAATTGTTAATGATCTTCCGTATAGGAGGGTTCAAGATACTCTACTTCTGAGTATGTTTGGAATTTTCCAAAATAAAAACATTTTAAATTTAACTGAGAGAACGTCATGTACTCAAAAATAATATGGTTTAAGTTAATGGAGGAGAGAGAATGCTTTAAAATGAAAATGTTCATTATGAATCAGTGGCTTGGAATTACTGAAATAAGAGAAGATGCCAAGATGGCCGGGAGGAAGGAACATTCAGCAGGATGTGTTTTTACAAAACTAGGAGGAGACATCAATTCAGTAAAGACAAAGTCCAAGAACACAACCTGAGAGGAGTCTAACAACAGATATGAATTATCAAGAACAGAACCAGAGGCTACCAGAAGGGCTCAAGACAGGAAAAAAATCCCTGAATATGAGAGTAACCTGGAAGGGAGAAAAAGCAGTAGCTATATTATAAACCAGAGAGAAAAGAAAGCCAAGAAAACGAGAGTGCCCTGGATGGGAGAAACACTGGCTGTTGAACACTGGCTGAATTAATAAGAGAAGCAGCCATGATACTGGTATAGGTTCAGACAAAAACGAAAAGACAGGCTTAGGGTCAAATGTGAAGGTCCACTTGAGAGAGCAGTTTGAAAAGGGATGCAGAGAAGCCTAAAGGCATGGTAAACTTTAGAAGAATAATTAAAGTTCTACTGATGACTTGTTTGGTCATTTAAATTCCAGTAAAGTTAGATAGCCTAAGTTCATTTTGCAATATGCATCAATTATACCAAACAATTAGTATGTATTACTAAATGTAGTATGTATACTACATTTGTATGTATGTATGTATCCTTTAGTGTGTATACTAAAGAATTAGTATGTATGCTGGATTTCTCTTACAATGGATATAGCAAGTCAGCTGTGTTCCTCAATCTCTGTATGTTGGCTAAACTCTAGTGATTAACAGGGAGGACTGCTGTCAGAGAAGACTGACAGATAGCATAAGGGCCAGGAAAAAGGAACAATGTTTTTTTTTCAAAGATTTTATTTATTTATTTGACACAGAGAGAGATATCACAAGGCAGAGAGGCAGGCAGAGAGAGGGGAGGAAGCAGGGTCCCTTCTGAGCAGAGAGCCTGATGCGGGCCTCGATCCCAGGACCCTGAGATCATGACCTGAGCCGAAGGCAGAGGCTTTAACCCACTGAGCCACCCAGGCACCCGGAACAATGTTTTTAACAGGAAATTTCTTCCTAACCATATTTTTGGAAGCGAAAAAGGAATCTAAGGCTTACCAACAGACATCACCTACGGAAATGTTAAACTTCAAAAAGATACCTGTATTTCACACAAAAAGAGGACTGCCACCCCCAAACAGACTTTTTTATTTCTGGATTCTTCACAGAAGGTGAAATGTATCAATAACCAGAAGGAAAAAGCACAGAATACCAGGCTAAAGACAGTTTTTTCAACACTCATGTTTGAGAGCCTAAAAATGAAATTGCTCCTTTATCAATTAAACTCTACTACTGGAATAAAACTGAGTATCACTTTTCTGAGGTTCCACCCAGTGAAATATATCAAGAAAATGAAGAAATTTTTATAAACAATAAAAGGAAAAAAAAATCTGATTTGCATTGAAAACTACTACATTGACTGATTCTCCAGGGTAGATAGGAGATAGAAAGATTCAATATCATAAAATATGTGAAAATTAATCATTAATTCAATGTAATTTCAATCCATAACTTGACACCTGGATTCTAAAGTAATCTGGAACAACATATATACTCAAGAACAGCCGAGAAAAAAATTTTAGAATAATAATAGTAACAATCAAGGGAACATACCCTACCAAATAGAATATGCTATAAAGCAAAAGAATTAAAACAATATGATACTGGTACATAAATAAATATTAAGAGATTCTAGCATTTGATCCATACGTACATGCGACTTCAGTGCATACTGAATATAAGAAAAAAGATGCATCGGCCAATAAACTCATTTGGGACAACTAGCATAAGAAGACGACTTAAAAAACACATTTCCAAGTATTTCACTTTCTGACCATCTATCAGTTCCTATCTTTCCAGCTCCACCCCTAATCCAACTATTCTCTGACCCATTGGGAATTCCACTTATTACCCACACCAGTTTTCACTACCTCTCACTGCTCTTTATATTTTCCTTCTCTCCTTAGCTTAAAGTCTATGGTGTATCACTATCATAATAAAGTCAAAGTGAAGAAATCAGTGAACTGAGAAATTACAGTTTCAGGTGAGCTGTCTACATCCACATCAAAGTCCTTAAGAATGACATCAAGAGGAAACATCAGGATAATACATACTAAAAATGTTTTTGAAAGAGGGGAGTAAAAAAAAAAGAAAGAGGGGAGTTACTGGGAAATTAGTAGATGTCTGCAACAAGGAGGATCATATAATGCTCCAAAAGAGCTGAAGGCTTTTAGGCAGAAAAAGGGAAAAGATGGTCTAGAAGCCACAAATATGTGCAAGGAAGACACTCCCCCCACTCCTGACCCAATAGCACATGGTGTGAGAGAAAAAAACAACTGCTCTTGAAAGTGGTTCTCAGAAGACAGCCATGTTTGAGTCAGGAGTGGAGAGAACGTTCTGAAGAGAGCTGAGGATATAGGAAATCTCACTCATAATAAACCAAACCATTTCTACAATGCAATCACATAATGAATGTATAGATGATATGTAACATCATATAAAGATATAAAGAATACACATAAGGTGCACTTGGGTGGCACAGGTCATTATCTCATTAGTTGTTGAGACTGAGCCCTGCACTGAGTTCTGTGATCAGTTTGGAGTCTGCTTGAGATGCTTTCCTTCTGCCCTTTCCCCACTCTCGTGCACACGTGATCTCTCTTTTTCTCAAATAAATAAATAAAATAGGGGTGCCTGGGTGGCTCAGTTGGTTAAGCATCTGACTCTTGATTTTGGCTCAGGTTATGGTTTCAGGGTCCTGGGGTCAAGCTCTGCATTGGGCTCCAAGCTCAGTGGGGAGTCTGCTTAGGGATTCTCTCTATCCCTCTCTCTTTGCCCCCACCCCACTCGCACATGCTCCTGTTCTCTCTCTAAAGTAAAAATAATCTTTAATATAAACAAATAGTTTTTAAAAAGAATATACCTAAATGAAAATATCAGAATAGTACGTGTATATATATACGCACATATATATGTGTGTGTGTACATATATGTGTGTATACATATATATATGTATATATATCAGTCCATCTTTGTGAAATAATACCAACAACTGGGGTTACTTCTAAGAGGATGAGATCATAGGGAACTTTCAATATTAAATATTTCTGTAATGTCAGAATCCCATGTTTAATTCTATATTCTGATACTCATAAAAAAAAAAGGAACACTTTTATATTTATCTGTTTCTATATTAATTCAGCTATGTCCAGGGGGAGCAAAATCTATTAATATAATTCTGACTCGAGGAAATACTGCCTTTTCAGGGAGACAATAATCTACAAGAGGGAACCACAGTCAAAACTCTATTGTGGGGCACCTGGGTAGCTCAGAGGGTTGGGCCTCTGCCTTCAGCTCAGGTCATGATCTCAGGGTCCTGGGATCGAGTCCCACATAGGGCTCTCTGCTCGGCGGGGAGCCTGCTTCCCCCTTTTTCTCGGCCTGCCTCTCTGCCTATTTGTGATCTCTCTCTGCGTCAAATAAACAAATAAAATCTTTAAAAAAACAACAAACAAAAAAACTCTATTGTGACTAAAAGCCAAGCTAAGTAAATTAATAATAATTAAAGGGATATTCTTAAGTTAAACCACTCTTCTTCCACTTCAGTAAAGCTGTACTTTCAAATTACTCAACTGTGCTTACCTAACTTCCACAAGGTCATTTGGTTTATAGCTGGGATGAAGAAAGAACCAAACTTTCTTGACAAAATGATTAATGCTGGGTTCTCTACGAGACCCTCGGACATATACCATCCACTTGTGGGTTGATTGGTCATTTTCTTCTCTCTTATCAGGAGGTATGTACCTAAAGGAAAAAAAAAAGAAACTTGAATTCTTTTTTCCTTCAAAAACCTATGAAAACAATTAACTCCTAAAGATTAAAAATTAGTTACAAGAAAACTGAGAATTCAGAAGTATGTGAAGCTTAAACAACACACTTTCAAACATGAAATCAAAGAGAAATAAAATCTTATGACAAGTGAAAATGAAGAAAAAAAAAAAAAGACAAGTGAAAACAGAGATACAACATACCAAAACTTAAGGGATGAAGCAAGAGGTTTTAAGAGGGAAATTTATAGCAATAAATGCCTAAATTAAGAAAGATCTCAATCTAACTTTACACAAGAAACCAGAAAAAGAATAAACTAAGCCCAAAATTAGTAGAAAGAAGGAAATAACAGATGAAAGTGAAAATAAATGGAGACAAAAAGACATGAGAACAGATTAAAAACTAAAGAGCTGTTTCATTAAAAAGATGAAACAGACAAACTTCTGCCTTAACAAGGAAAAAAAGAGAAAGGACCCAAATAATAAAATTATAAATAAAGAGGACACATTACAACTAACACCACACAAATACAAAGAATCATAAAACTATGAACAATTACAGGGGCATGAGGCTGACTCAGTCAGTAGAGCATGTGACTCTGTCTCAGGTTTATGAGTTTGAGCCCCATACTGGGTGCAGAGATTACTTAAAAATAAAATCTTAAAAATAAATAAGTGAAATATTTAAGAAGGAAGCAATGAACAATTATATGCCAACAAAGTGAACAACCTAGAAGAAATGGATACATTCCTAGAAACATGCATGCTATCAAGACTGAATCATGAAGAAATAGAAAATGTGAACATAACATTTACTAGTAAGGAGACTAAATCAGCAATCAAAGACCTCCCAACAAAGGAAGTTCCAGGACCAGATGGCATAAAGGGTGATTTCTACTAAATATCTGAAGAATTGATACAAATCTTTCTCAAACGTTTCCAAAAAAATATGAGGGAACACTTATAAATTCATTTTACAAAGTTAGCATTACCCTGACCCCAAAGCCAGACAATAACACAAGAAAATTACAAGCCAATATCCCTGATAAATACAGATGTAAAAATCCCCAACAAAATAACAGCAAACAGAATTCAACAATACAGTAAAAGGATTATGCACAATGATTAAGCGGTTGTTATTCCAGGTATGCAAGAATGATTCAATATCTGCAAATCAATCAGCGTGATATACACTAATAAAATAAAAGATAAAAACCATATGATCATTTCAACAGCTGCAGAAAAAACACGATGCAATTAAACTTTTTTTTTTTTTTTTAAGATTTTATTTATTTACAGAGAGAAACACAGCCAGAGAGGGAACACAAGCAGGGGGAGTGAGAGAGAGAGAAGCAGGCCTCCCACAGAGCAGGCAGCCCGATGTGGGACTCCATGCTGTGTCTCCGGGATCATGACCTGAGCCGAAGGCAGTCGCTTAACCAACTGAGCCACCCAGGCGCCCCCAACATCTATTCTTGATAACAACTCTTAACAAACTGGGTATAGAGAGGGTATACTTCAAAATAATAAAGGCCATATGACAAGCCTATAGCTAACATCATGATGATGAAAAACTGAAAGCTTTTCCTGTAAGATGAAGAATAAGACAAGGATACTCCCTCTCTCCACTTGTAGTCAACACAGTACTGGAAATTCTAGCCAGAGCAGTTAGGCAAGAAAAAGAAATGAGAGGTGCCCAAATTGGAAAGGAAGACGGAAAAGTGTGTCTATTCGAACATGATGTGATATTATATGCAGAAAATCCTAAAGACTCCAACCAAAAACAGTTAAAACTAAAACAGGCTCAATTGGTTAAGTGTCTGACTGTTGATTTTGGCTCAGGGCAGGATCTCAGGGTCCTGAAATCAAGCTCCACAATGGCTCCGCACTCAGCAGGGAACCTGCTTGTTCCTTTCCCTCTCTTTCCTTTCCCTCTTCCTTTCCCTTGTTCCTTTCCTCCCACTCTCTTTCAAACAAACAAATAAAATCTTAAAAAAAAATAAATGAAAATAAAATAAAACTAATAAATTCAGTAAAAATGCAGGATATAAAGTCAACATAAAAATCAACTGTGTGGGCGCCTGGGTGGCTCAGTGGGTTAAGCCTCTGCCTTAGTGCTTCAACACTAAGAACTATCAGAAAGAAAATTTAAAAAATAATCCTATTTATAACTGCATCAAAAACAGCAACATATTTAGCAGTAAATTTAACCAAGGAAGTGGAAGGCCTGCAAACTGAAAACTGTAAGACACCGATGAAAGAAAACTGAAGAAGACACAAATAAATAGATATTCCATGCTCATGGACTAGAAGAATACTGTTAAAATGTCCATACTGCCCAAAGCAACCTATAGATATAGTGCAATCTTTATCAAAATCCTAACAGTATTTTTCATAGAAAAAGAAAAAAATACTAAAATCTACATGAAATCATAAAAGACCCCCAAATAACCTCTTTTTTTCGGGGGGGGGGGAAATAGGAGGCTATATTACAGAGCTACAGTAATAAAACAGTATGGTATTGCCATAAAAACAGACACACAGATCAACAGAACAGAAGAGAGCACAGAACTAAAACCATGCATATATGATCGATTAATTTATGACAAAGGAGCTAATACATACAACAGGGAAAGGAGGAGCTCTTCTCAATAAATGGTGTTGGAGAAACTGGACATCTACATGCAAAAGAACGAAAATAGACACCTATCCTACACCACACGCAAAAATCAACTCAAAACACATGAATGACTTAAATTTAAGACTTGAAACCATAAAACTCCTAGAAGAAAACAGAAGTAAGCTCCATGACACTGGTCTGGGAAATGATTTTTTTGGTTTGACACCAAAAGCAAAGGCAGTAAGAATATAAAAATAAACAAGTGAGATTACATCACACTAAAAAGTGCATAGGAAAGGAAACCAGCAACAAAATGAAACCACAATCTAGGGAATGAGAAAACATATTTACAAACCACATAACTGATAAAAGGTTAATAGTTAAGATACATAAAGAAGTCACACACAGTTCAATAGCAAAAACAAAACAAAACGAAAAGCAAAAAAAAAAAAAGAAGATTTCAACATAGGCAGAGGAATTAAATATACATTTTTTCCAAACAAAATATACAAATGGTAACATTATGAATAATGAGAAAAATGCAAATCAAAACCACAATGAGGTATCACCTTACAACTGTTAGAATGGCTATCATCAAAAATAGGAGAGACAACAAGAACTGGAAGAACAAGAAGAAAAGGGAATCCTGGTGCACTACTGGTAAGAACATACACTGTGCAACTACTATGGAAAACAGTAAGAGGCTCCTAAAAAATTAAAAACAGAACTACCCCATTGCTGTGTATATATGCAAAGACAACAAAAATGGGTTATCAAAGTGCTATCTGCACTCCCATGTTCACAGCAGCATTGTTTGTAATAGTCGAGATATGGAAACCTGTCCATAACAGATAAATGAATAAAGACATGAATGGATCAAGATGTATATACATACACATACAGCTGACCCCTGCACAACATGGGTTTGAACTGTGCAGAGCCACTTGTGTGTGATTTTTTTTTTACAATACTGTAAATGTATTTTCTTTTCCTTTTTTCTGTTTTTTGTTTGTTTGTTTGTTTAAGTAAGCTCTACACCCAGTGTGGGGCTTGACGTCACAACGCTGAGATCAAGAGTTACATGTTCTACTGACTAAGCCAGTCAGGAGCCCCCCCTTATGATTTTCTTAATAACATTTTCTTTTCTCTAGCTTACTTTATTACAAGAATACGTTATATAATACATGTAACATACAAAATATATATTAATCAACTCTTAATGTTATCAGTAAGGCTTCTAGTCAACAGTAGGTGATTAGTAGTTAAGTTTTTAGGGAGTCAAAAGTTGCACATGGATTTTTATTATTTTTTTTATTTGAGAAAGAATAAGTATGCCAGTGAGATGGGGGTAAGGGGAGAGGCAAAGGGAGAGGGAGAAAGACAGTCTTAAGCAGGCTCCATGCTCAGTGCTCAGGGACTCAATCTTGCAACCCTGAGATCAAGAGCTGAGTCAAAATCAACAGTTGGATGCTGGGGTGCCTGGATGGCTCAGTCAGTTAAGTTTCTGACTCTTGATCTGGGCTCAGGTCATGATCTTGGGATCCTGGGACTGAGCCCCACATCAGGCTCCATGCTCACTGGGGAGTCTGCTTGAGTATTCACTTTCTCTAGCTCCTTCTGCCCCTCCTCAGCCCCCCTCTCTCTCAAATAAACAAAAAAAAAGGAGTTGGATCTTTTTTTTTTAATACTTTATCTTCTCAATGTTCCAAGATTCACTGTTTATGCCCCACACCCAGTGCTCCATGCAACACATGCCCTCAATACCCACTAAAAGGTTCGCCCATCCCCCCACCCCTCCCTTTTCAAAACCCTCAGTTTGTTTCTGAGTCCAAAGTCTCTCATGTTTCATCTCCCTCTCTGATTTACCACAATTCACATTTTCTTTCCTTCTCCTACTGTCCTCCATGTTACAAGGAGTTGGATTCTTAACCAACTGAGCCACCTAGATGCCCTTATACATGGATTTTTAACTGTGTGGGAGGTTGATGTCCCTAACCCTCCAACTGCTCAAGATTACTCCAAGGTCAACTGAGTGTGTGTGTGTGTAATGCAATATTCTTTGGCCATAAGAAGGAAATTCTGACATTGGTGAAAACATGGATGAATGGAGGGCATTATGCTAAGTGGAATAAGCTAGACAAAGACAAATACTACATGGTATCACTTCTATATGAAATGTAAAAAAAAAAAAAGTCGAATTTATAGAAACAGAGCAGAAAAACAGTTACCAGAGCCTGGAGGTAAGGGAAATAAAAGTTGGTAAAGGGGTATAAACTTTCAGTTTGAGATGAAAAAGTTCTGAGGATCTAATATATAACATGATGACTAAAGAAAATAACACTGTAAAATTTGCTGAAAGAATAGAACTTAAATGTTCACACACACACACACACACACACACACACACACACACAC
>PITA01028233.1:0-19684 GCA_004023965.1 Spilogale gracilis
CCGATTTTTTTTTTTTTTTTAATTGAGTAGTTGCTGCGTTTCAGGACACTGGTTGTCTGCCTTATTTTGTACTCTCCCTATGCTACCTCTAGGTTTTCAAGGGTCTTGCTTATCGATTATTCATGTCATGTGTGGCTATGCTAGAATGTAGGCAGTTCTCTTTCAGAAGAGTAGACTTGTACCTTGATGTACCATAGAAGTCATAGTCAGTATTAAATGCTTTCTAAAAGTCATTTAGTGTCACTACTATCATAATACATGTAAAGATGGGCTTTAAGTCTACATAATGATGACTCACTATAAATCGTACACTCAGTCTTGCTTTATCAAGGGATTTCGGGCCACAGAAAAATACATGTTTGGATCTCCTTGGAGGCGATAGAAATGTTCGGTGATAATTGGCCAAAATGCAAGGTTGTTTTTTACTTCTGTGTTAAGATTAAATTAATTTGAAAAATCAGCGATAATGTCTGGGGTTGGGTGCGCTTAATCTGAACCCTTTCTTTCCTCACCAACAT
Source organism: Spilogale gracilis (assembly GCA_004023965.1). Lineage (NCBI taxonomy): Eukaryota > Metazoa > Chordata > Mammalia > Carnivora > Mephitidae > Spilogale > Spilogale gracilis. The sequence goes on from PITA01028233.1 coordinate 519, forward strand.
TATTGGCAGCCGAGCTGCTGAGGAAGGATAGATGTGCCGTGCCCTATAAATGAGCCTGAGGGATCATGCAGAGCCCTAGACCAGCCATTTCTTTGTTCTTTTGAATATATGAGGGTCCTCTCTCAAATGTCAACACTTCCAGGACCCCCATATAATGCTGGTTAAACTCACCCTATCTTTCTTTGAGGCATAATTGAGATGTATCGCTATATTAGATTTCAGGTGTTGCAGTGCAATGACATGTTACTTGTACACATGGCCACGTGATGGCCGTAAGAAGCCCAGTTGACACGTATCACCTTACATAATTACCAGAAATTTTTGTGTGTATGTGATAAGAACTTTAAGGATCTGTTTTCCTAGCAACTTTCAAATACCCAATACGGTGTTCTTCACTACGGTCACCGTGCTGTGTGTCACACTCCCCAGGGACTTTTGATTTTATACCTGGAAATTTTTGCCTTTTGACCCCCTTCACTCATTTCATCCACTCTACCACTCACCCCACCAGTCCATTCTCTGCGTCAGTGAGCTTTTCCCCCCTAAGATTCCACACATAAGTGAGATTATTAGCATCTTTATTATTTTTTTTTTCTTTGAGAGAGACAGATAGAGAGCCTATGGTGGCAGAGGGAGAGAGAGAGAGAGAGAGAACCTGATCTAATGACCCTGAGATCATGACCTGAGCGGAATTCAAGAGTCTGAGGCCTCACTGACTGAGCCACCCAGACTCCCCCATTAGCGTGTTTTGAGTAAGACAGTCCACAGTCGACAAAAGCTCTTTGATGCCAGTAATGCTTTGTAGTACGCTGAGCTTTATGGAGTAGCGTTGGTGTATGTTTGGGAAGGCTTCGGGTGTCCCTGCAGTCTGGGGACCATGTTTGGACCCCTTACAGAATCGTAGTAGTGCCCCGGGGTCGTGTGCCACAGGGTCTGAGCCTGTCCATTTCTTTTATGGGTGGGAAGAGAAAGGCCCAGAAATGTGACGTCTCCTTTGTAATGCCACGCAGGCAGGGAGGCATCTCTGAACTCTGAGGTCAGTGCCTTCCGCTACCCAACTGCCTCTCCCATGGGGCCGGGGAATTCAGCTGTGCTGAGAGGCCGCTTGGGTTGTAGCACAGAGGACCACCTGTTCTCTCTCCTCTGCACTGTGCCCTTGAGCACGCAGAGGCTCAGGCGAAGTAACACCCCGAGCTCGGGCTCACATGGCGGTGCCCGCGCCTACCATGAGGCAGAACGCATGGGGCTTGCTTTAACACTTCTCCGATTCGGAGCTTGGGAGCCGTGTAAGTTTGGGTTTACCAACAACATATGCAACTTAATTCTCCTTATTAATTCTGTTAAGTTTAGAGTCATTAGTCTTGATTGACACTTTGTGGAGAGGAGGGAGGCACAGAATACTTGTAACATAATAGAAAGATGGAGCTTTTTCTGGGCTGTGTCTCTGGAGAGGCATTTTTAAAGGGTGTTTTTGTTCTTCCAACCTTGGGATCAAAACTTCATGAAACTATTTGATTATAATGTAGTATTAGTATGGAAAATGAAAATTCCCCCTGCCACAGAAACTGCTTTTTATCTCATTCTTTTCCTGAAAAATCCAAAAGATAGTGTGATGTCAGTAACATTAAGTGGCAGGAAGAAGTCAGCGCTAAAAGTGACACCTTTTCACATGAGTGACAATTAAAAACTGGGAAGCAGCAGATTGATCTAATTTAACTGTATGAAAAAGCTTTGGAACATTTTTATTTTTAGGAGGGGGTGGTTGTTAAACCCGGGATGAAGTATTCAACTGACATATTGAGTTCCTTTCTTTTTGTGAAACTTATTAGAATGAAGCACATTTAATCAAAATACCAATTTTATAAAATGGAGGTAAAAATACTCGTGGTAATTCAGGTAGCACACTTTTCTTGGGACTCCATAAAGCATTTTGATGACATGGTTTACAGACCAGAGAGCTGAAGTGAAATCAACCTCCTTCATTTTTGAGAGCTATTGTTCAAAACTGGTATTTTATTTTATTTTATTTTTTTTTTAGATTTTATTTATTTATTTGACAGACACACAGCTAGAGAGGGAACACAAGCAGGGGGAGAAGCAGGCTTCCCGCCGAGCAGGGAGCCTCATGCGGGGCTCGATCCTGGGACTCTGGAATCATGACCTGAGCTGAAGGCAGACACTTAATGATTGAGCCACCCAGGCGCCCCCCAAACTTGGCTTTTTTTTGTTTTTTTTTAAGATTTTATTTATTTGACAGAGAGAAACACAGCTAGAGAGGGAACATAAGCAGGGGGAGTGAGAGAGGGAGAAGCAGGCTTCCTACCGAGCAGGGATCCCAATGTGGGGCTCTATCCCAGGACCCTCGGATCATGACCAGAGCTGAAGGCAAACGTTTAATGACTGAGCCACCCAGGCGCCCCCTTGGCATTTTTTAAATCGGGTTCCCTCTGCTCATCAAGCTCGCCTATGTTTTCCTGTCGTGCTGTTTCCTGTTGGTGAGGGATGTGTGGGGGAGCAGGCCTCTTTGCCTGGCCTCTTCTTCTGTCCTTATCAATTCAGAAACCTGGATTGCTTTGCCTGCTGTCTCACACTCGCTCATCGCAGAAGGACTGTGGTTCTGATGTCCCGAGAAGGGTGGCCGCCTAGGTCTAGATGCATGCAGCAGAAATGGAGACGTGGGGCTCCTTCCAGGGTCAGTTCCTGTTTCTGCAGGAAAACTCAAAAAACAAGATAGTGCTGGGGAGACACCACTGGGAGTCATTAAGGCACCGTGCAGCCTGGCAGCTTCCCACCGTTTTGCCAGTATGTGGTGGTGCTGCTGTAAATTTTACATTTAAATCTCATCTTTATTTTTTAGACTTAGCATATTGCTACGCAGGCACAGATGTCACTTTAGTGATCACTTAGGCATTTACCTTCCCCGCCTCGAACACTGACATTTTCCTCACTGCCACACATGTGATGTGTTTCTTGGGCATCCAAAAGGTTAGTCTGGAGAAACTAATTTATCAAGAAGTTAGGCGGCTGATCCTTCTAAGCTGTGACTTCCTCAAATCTTGTAAGAGCTTCTTCATAATTAAGATCAAATTTGTTCCTTCAGCCGGCTGAAATTGAACGCCCTCCGGTTTTGTTCAGCAGATCTGTGGATTTGATGACTTGCTGTTTCTTTTGCTGCAGAATTCTAATTTCACTTGCAGATTCCCGCCATCCCTCCCCCTGCTCGGCCTCCTAGCAGTGGTGACCCTGACAGTGTGCCTAAGGAGGACCTTTTGTGTGAAATAATAAGTAAAGTCTGTGGGAGACCTTTGAGTGAGTTTACCCCGGAAAGAAATAAAAAGTTCATTATTTTTATGAATCAAGGGACAAACTCAGGTTTCATTATGAGTTTAGACAGATAGAGAAATTATGAGTTTAGACAGATAGAGAAATTAAATAGCTTATGTCTGAGGCTTCCCCTGAAAATCAGCCAGCTTAATTTAAGGATATTTCATGGTCAGGTACAACTGTTTATAGTCCTTTTTTTTTTTTTTTTTTTAAGATTTTATTTATTTATCATAGAGTGGCAGGCAGAGGAAGAAGAAGCAGGGAGCCCAATGCGGGACTCAGTCCCAGGATCCTGAGATCATGACCTGAACTGAAGGAAGACGCTTAACAACTGAGCCACCCCGGCACCCCTTTTTATAAGTAGTCTTAAAAGAATAAATCATGATGGGGGGTTAATTTATTTGATTTGTATCTATGTGTTTTATTATTTTATTATTGAGTAGTATTATTATGTTTCAAAGATTTTATTTATTTATTTATTTCACAGAGAGAGGGATTACAAATAGGCAGAGAGAGGAGGGGAAGCAGGCTCCCTGCTGAGCAGAGAGCCTGATGTGGGCCTTGATCCCAGCACCCTGAGATCATGACCTGAGCCGCAGGCAGAGGCTTAACCCACTGAGCCACCCAGGCACCCTTATTATTGAGTATTATTTTTTAAGTCATCTCTATGCCCAGCGTGGGGCTCAAACTCATGACCCCAGATGGAGTGTCACATGCCCCACCAGCTTAGCCAGCCAGGCGCCCTTTAATCTGTGCATTTTAATCTATAGATTAAGGGTTAATTATTTTTGAAGAGCTACCGATTACTGCTTCACTGGGAATATCTACGAAGCATTATATAGATAGTAGCAAGTTCTGAGAAGCGCCTGTCAAAAAGCATGTGAAATGCTCATCTGTGGGAATCCAGCCTACTCATAAAAATACATTTGCCTATGTTTTAGAGCCAGTTTTACATCATGGAAATGTGTAATAAAGCCTTAATTAAGTAATCCAAGGATAGTGATTTCCAAATTAATGATCAGGAAGTGAGCTCAAGTTCATCTTTTTTTTTTTTTTTTTTTTTTAAGATTTTATTTATTTGACAGAGGGAAACACAGCAAGAGAGGGAACACAAGGAGGGGGAGTGAGAGAGGGAGAAGCAAACTTCCCGCCGAGCAGGGAGCCTGATGTGGGACTTGATCCCGGGTCTCCGGGATCATGACCTGAGCCGAAGGCAGTCGCTTAACCAACTGAGCCACCCAGGCGCCCCTCAAGTTCATCTTTGTACTACCTCTCAAAATAAAAGGTTTGTTGAGAAACTGAATAGTATCAATACTATTTCAGGGTCACATTCAACTCATTTCAGGTTTTAGGTATGTGAGCACGTTAATTTTCTGGGTGCAAGTGCATATTCCTTGTGGCAAATAGAACTTCTTTAATTTTTTAATTTTGCTAAGCCTTTGGCCTAAAACTCTGGGCTACCACGAAGTGGGGGTACAGGGAGCAGTTGACCATGACGGGCTTCCTTAGTCTTTGTTCTGTTGATCTATTTTACATCTGTTTTTGCTGATTTGGGCCAATCGTCTCTGAAATCAGCCTCAATGACTAAGGTCTTATTTCACATTTTTTTTTTGAACATTTAACATTTCAACATTTCAACATTAACTTCATTAATGCTCGTATAAAAGTAGAATATGTATATGTTGTTTTCTCCTGGAAATATGCAATAAATCCAGGTTCCTAGAGATTTTTGCAGATATTTATATTGCATTTTGCTTTGATTTCTTAGGATCTTTTCTAATATTTGGATGAGATTACATATATGTCTTTAATATGCATATTAGCTAAGAAAGCCCCCCACAGTGCTTAAAACATCAATGACCAGATTCCAGTAGCAGAATCCCAGACAGGCGTCTGGAGCCTGGGGTCCAGGTGTGATGTGTTTATACCCAGCGACTGTGGGCTTGTTAAACACAACTTGACATTTACTTCTCATTATCCTTATGAAATAAATTATCACTGAGGACTCCATCAGTGCTAGAATTCTGAGCAAAAATTAAACAGTACAGCTTTGATTGCATTTGATTAGGACCTTATTTCTCTGCTTATGGGGCTGAAGGGGTTCCGAAGCCCTCCTGGGAGAAGGCTGGCGAGCTGTAAAAAGCTGTGGGTAGCAGTGACATGGAGAGGCCATACATCTGTGTGTGTGGACAACTTAATAAGGGGAGAAGCAGGCTGTATTCGCTCTGTCCTTCCAGCAGTCGAGACGTGTGCCAGTTCTAAGATGACTCCGAGCTGAACAGAGACGGAACGCGTAAGCAGGAGGGCGTGGTTGAAGACTACAGGTTACCCCACAGACATGGAGATTCGAAGAGACTGGATGAAAAAAGACTGGAAGGTAGAAAAAGACCCCCATATCAAAGTCCAAGAAAATATATGAATAGAGGAGGCAGGTCTGGAACTCTGTCAGATAAGAGGGTGTTCTAAGACCAAACCAATCAGAGAGAAAGGACTTCAGATATCCTTCCGTGAATCAGTCAGTGTGACAATGTTTATTGAAACATGACATCAGGAAATCCTGGGATGAGTGGAGACTATTGGTGAAAGAAGGGGGTTAGAACTCGAGGGAGTGCACGCTCTTCCCCCTGCTCACGCTCTCTGGAGGCTCGGTCCTAGCCAATTAGCGGAGGTGTAAATTTTATCTCTGTGCTTCTTCCAAATGATAGATGCCACAGTAAATTTAAAATATTGAGTATGATAACTGAGCATGAATTTTTTAATTCTGCAATTAAAAGACTTTGTTCAGAACGCCATTAATTTTGAGTTTAGGTGAAAAAGGGAAGCAGAATTCCTCATTGTCGTTCTTCCTTCTGCAAGTGAGTTGCAACTTTTTAGGAATTGAAATACTCATGAGTCTCTTCTTTAATCGGTTATGAGTTGTCTGTTGGTGATGGGGGAGTTCTCGAGGCACCTGCTTCCTTTTTAAAAATCATGACTATATGTCATATCACAGTACATTTTTCAGAGGACGTTCACCTGTGGTCATTGGTTCGCTTAGCATGTCCCATGCCAGGCACTATGCAGTAGGGAATAAAATGTACCAGGTCTGTGTTTTCAAGGACTTCGCAGACTCAGTGATGGAGGTGGACATGAATGAAATCAACAGATACTGTTGAACATTCCTTTCTGAGGAAGTGGTTTTAGGCTGAGACCTGAAGGATTTGATGGGTTCCAGAGGTCAGGGTGGGCTAGTCAGTGTTTTGGGATGGGCAGGACATTCCTCGGTGAGAGAGTGCTTGGTATAAGCCCTGGGGCCAGAAGATGCTTGGAGCATTTTGTGGGAGGGAAAGAATTTGGCCCCCACTTAGCGGTGAAGGTCAAGGTCAAAGTAATGAGATGAGTTTGGGGGCCATGGGGTAAGGAGTTTGGATTTACAAGATTAAGTTGGTCTTTGGGGGACGTGTGGATGGTTCAGGGCAGGAGTGGAAACGAAGATGTCAGCCCTGAAGTGATTGGCACGTGGGTCTCCCTGGTGACAGATGAGGGTGTTAGAGATGGAGACAAATGGATGGATCCGGGGTGTATTTTTTTTTTTATCAAGAGGGCTGGGTAATGGGGGGTCTGAGGGGAGAGTGGCTTCCCCCCCAGGCAGTAGTTCCAGCCTGAGCACTTCGGTTTGGGGGAAGATTTGGACCCTGAAGTGGGAGGTGTCTGTGAGTCCTCCCTGTAGGCATGTGAGTGGGGACAGAGGTCTAGGCTGGAGACGTCAGTGCGGGCGTATTTGGCATTTGGGTGACATTGTGCCGTGGAAGTGGGTGAGGGGCTGCAGAGAGGGTGCAGGGCTGGCCCCCGGGCTGCTCTCTGAGATGGGGCGTGCTTCAAGGTTGGGTGGAGGAGGCAGGCAAGGAGGGAGCCCTCTGGGACCTCGGAGCGTGCTCTAAGGAGTGGGAGGGAGCCGTCAGCCAGGGTAAAGGCTTCGGAGAGGTTTAAGAAGAGAAACAAATGTCCTTGGTGCTTAACGACCTGGAGGTCATTATTGTCGCTGCCAGGGGCAGTTGTGATGGAGTGGCTCACGGGGAGCCAGCAGGAGGTGAGGAACTGGGCCAGCGTGGAGAGCTGGATGATAGGGTGATCGGACCAAGAGAAGGGTTTCTATGTAGGAGACCGAGGAAAGGGAGAAAGAGGAAGATGTGCGGGGGTATGAGGGGTTGGCCTCCCAGGCACGTTCATTAGTGGTAGAAGAGGGTCACTGGGTGTTGGGGTGGGCGGGGCAGGCGGCGGCCACTCAGAGGTCTGCGGAGCTGCAGGGGAGATGTGATCCCTGGCAGCGTCTCAGTGAAGGATGAGGCAAGGTTGTCAGCCGCTGGGAGGGAGGAGGAGCTGGGAGGGAGGAGGAGCGTGAGCGGGCTTGGGCACGGGGGAGACAGGGAGGAGGTTGCTATGCAGAGTGGAGAAGGCCTGCCCGACTCACGTCCTAGAAAAGTAGGGCAGGGTCACCGGCTCCGTCTCAACTCAGAAGCCCGAGTCAGGTCGGTTAAGCCCCATTTTCTGCACGAAACAGGATCAGTGAGTTGCCTGAGGCGGGCCTTGTAGAGCCAGAATTAATTAGAACACACACATCCTGACTCCTCTTCCAGTGCTCACTGCTCAGTCCCAGTTTACCCTTTGAAAGCTATTAACGCAAGAGGGAAGCGCGGAATCTTTCTGGTGTGTATTTGCATTACAAAGCTGTCCAGCGGCGATCAGTGTTCTATTTCTGTTCATGTTTCTGGAGTACATTTTAGGCCTCAAACATGTATTTCACGGGAGCAGTGGGAAAGGAGTGGGACATGGCTTACCCATCGATGAAATGCAGCACATCCCCACCCCCCTCCCTCTGACCTGATTGTGTGCCCTCGGCACATAGGGAAGCCATGTAATTAGAGTTCTGGGGGCTTTATTGTCAATAATGGAAACTCCACAGCCAGAAATCTCTTTAGCCCTAAGCACTACCATTGGGGCTAAGTGGCTCCCCAGGGACCACGCCTTGCTGCCAGCAGTCGTACTTAACAAGAGGCAGCGAGGAAGTGGGTAGGCCAAGGGGACCAGGGTTGGAGGGAGAGAAAAAGAAATGTCTGCTCTCCCATTGCCGAGCTGAGCAGCCCAGGCAGGAAAGCTTAGGGAGCACGAGCTTGGACCAGGTTGCAACTCTGTGCTGCACTCTTCAGGAACCGTAGTCGCCGGAATGGGTCTTTTTCTCTCCCGTTTCACAGGCTGGGAGACTGAGGCTCCACAAGAGGGTAGGGTCCTAGAACCAGTGAGTGGAGGAGGCAGAGCCCGTGGGGAAGGGCCAAGGGGATGCGAAGGGAGGAAGCAAGGGGAAGGCAGAGCCATCAGCCGGCTTTAGGACCATCAGCGGGCTTTAGGACCATCAGCCTTCATGCCCTTCATCTGGCCCCAGGGCACGTTGGAGGAGTGATGGTGGGAAGTTCCAGCTGCCCCAGCTGGGGGCCCTAGGATTAGGGGCTTTGTCCAGAGCCTGGGGAATTTGGCTGCCTTCAGAGTGAGTGATTCATCTCTGTCTTGTCCAGGCCTGGCCAGAATGCCCTTCTGCTGTCTTTGCCTTCTGCTAGAGACCTCCTCTCTGGGCATGGGGCCGTAAGGGAACAGACTCCAGATAGTTTCCAGGCACAGGGCTGGCTTCCTCTGCCTTATCGCTATTACCTGTTTTTATTTTCACCCGCAAACTTGACGTGGTCATCATCTTTGGCTCTCTACTGGACTTGTATGTTCCTCAAAGTCAGAAGCTTGTGAAGCCCAGTTACTTCCATCTTCTGGATAGAAAGACGGCACGGGGTGGGGCCAGGGGCATCGGTGTCTGATTCTGAGCAGGTAGGTGTGGCCAGATGAGGCAGATGGGCTGGCACCTGTCACCCTTCACCTGTCAGCCAGTCCCCTGCCTCTGCCTGCTGCTTTACTTCTAAGCTGCTCCTTCTTTGGTGTCCTCTTGCTCAGGGCTCGGGCATCTCCCGCCTGGTGGGACCTGAGCTCTAATGGTACTGGGCTCTGCTGCTCCCACAGCCCCGGTGCCCAGCCCTGCGTTCTGCCTGCGACCCGAAGTCATCACTCCACGTCTGTGGGAAGTGCCTACAGTTTAAACTGTCTCCTCTCCCTGCTGCAGCCCAGTACAGAGGGATAGCCCTGTCTGAGAAGCTCTAATAGTGAGACCTGCTTTGGAGCATGCCAGGAAGTGTCAGGAAGACTGTGGGCAGGGAGAGCCTCGGGGGAGTTGGGAAGCTGAGGCTGCATTTGATCCCCATGGTCCCCGGGCCTGTGTGGTTGGGGTTGTCTTCAGGATGTGGTACAACTGTTGTTTCCAAGTTGTTTGTCACTTCCCCCCCCCCCCCACCCCCACCTTCAGCTCAAATCCTTCGAAAACTCTGATGCTGAGTCAGGTCGCTGCTTTACAGATAAGAAAACGTCAGGAAGGGGAGATAAGGAACTTGAGCTTTGACCTTCCCCCGGGGGCTAAATTCTAGCGACGTTTTTTGGGTTTCGGGGTAGCCAGAACAGCAAATGTTGATAACATTTGGGGTGGTACTCCTGGGGTGATGGTAGGCTGGTGGGGGCTTAAATGCAGAGACCGCGCTGTTGTTAAATTATTGACTTGAAGGACAAGTGCAGTGGAGGCTGGCAGTGATGTACGAGGGCCCTGTCAGGGTATCTTTCAATAATTAAGAAAAAAGTAGTTGAAATTCCATTTTAGCTCCAGAAGCCGCAGTTGCCGAAATGATATTTTGGAGGAGCAAGTACGCGCCGCGCCCCTCAGTGGACTTTTCGCATCATTGGGGCTGAGCGCATGGGGAAGAGCGTGCCTGAGCCCTGACGAGAGACGCTCCGGGGTACAGTGATGGACAGCTGCAGGACCCCTGAAATAAAAGCGCTAAGTCCTTATTGCAAGAGGTAATGCTATAAAGAATAGAACAGAAGTGGAATATCTTATAAAAATTAACTCTGAAAAAAAATTAACTTTGAGTTACTTTTAAAAACGCACGTCAACTTTGAACTCGGGTGCTCCGCGTCATGTTAATTATTAATCGCCTCCCACCGTGTCATTCTGGAAGGCCAGGAGCAGATGCTTCCTGGCCCTTGTGTCCTGTCCCTCTGGCTTATCAGTGAGGGGTCCATGCTTTTCCCCGTGGGTGGCCACCCATTCAAGGTCAGGGCCAGAGACCTGCGGAGGCTCCTACAGTCCAGCCTGAGAGTGGTGGCGGAAGGCAGTGCAGAAACCGGCCGTGTGACCTTCCGAGCTGCCCCTCACTTAACAGGCTACCCCACGTTTCAAGGTGCTCTGGGCAGATGCCGCTCAGGCCCAAAGAAGTCATTTTCTTCAGGTAAAATTCTGTAGCACTAAAAATGGGAGAGTTTTCACCAACCCGGAGAGTTTCTGTAACTGGAAGAGAAGTTTAGTTTTCCTGACTCCCAATCGTGTCAAGCCTAGTAGCTCCCAGTCCTGGCCCAGTGCGCGTAGGAGGTGGGGGGTAGAGCCATCCCTTTACCCCTGAATTATTTGTGCCAAGGTTAGCCTTTGTTTGGCGTTATTTAGGTTTCTTTCTTTCTTTCTTTTTTTTTTGTAAAACCAATTTAAGTAACCTTAATAGTACTATCTAAAATAGATGTTGTCTTAGTCTTGTATCAAATAAGATGAAAGTCAAATCTATAAAATGCTGAATCTCTTAAGTCTAGCCAGGATGGAATGTATCCTGTTAATTTGTCAAACTTCAAGAGAACCGCCTACCTGAGACAGTAAGGATTAATCAAGCTCTGGTAAGAGGGAATTTGAAAAATACAGTTTTCTAATTATACAATCTCTTCTCAGTGGTCCAAGGTTAATGCAGTTCTGAATTCTGACAGTTAGTAATAGAAAAGAAAAAAAAGACCAAAGTATATGAATTGTTTTATAATTAACTGAAACAGAGGTTCTCTTTTTGGCAATCAAGAACTTTATATGCATTCATCTGATATTTTCCACATTTGATTCTTTTCCTTTTAAACAGTGGTGAGAATAATTGAAAGGTTTGATGTCACGCTTTGCACTTATCAAATATACTTGTAGTATTTGGAGATTTCTTGTGCTTATTGCTTAGTCATAATTCTAGGTAGGTAGTTGGCAATTGTGCCTTTTGGGGGGACAATTTAGCTCTCTTAGGAATACTTCCTAGGGACTGTGTATGTTTGAGATACCCAGTCCTACGCCTACTACAGATATTAAAACCGTGCTCATCTCAAGGTCATGAATAGAACCACTCCTCGTTGGTTTTGGCTCTCATATTTGTAGCTCTTGCTGTAGTTCTCCCCAGGTGACACAGTAAAAATGCTAGCACTAGGAAAAAGTTAAATTTATTCTTTCATTTATTGCTGTCCGATATCTCTGGAGTATTTATCATAGTGAGAAGAGTCACAGAGAAACCTCAGACCATCCAAAGCAGAGGCCCTAGGAGAAGATGTGACGCTGGGTTTTGCTACATCGATCTGCTATCTGGGAATCTACAAATGCATGGAGACTTAGGGACTACAGGAGAAAAATGAAAGAGCAGGATTGAACCTTGGAAAATGCCCCAAAAAGCAAGAGAAAGAAAAGGACCGACAGAAAAGTAGGAGACTCCACAGGGTCTGGTCCCTGCAAGGTTTCCAGTGGAGAGCTGTTGCTAATCGAGGGCCCTGTGGGCAGGTGGATCCAAAGATTACACCCAGACAGGCACTGGGTTTGGGTGAAGATAAGGCCACCCCGGGGGTGTATGTGGGAGCTGGCTCTTACCAGCTCACCTGAGCAAATCCTGCATCTCTCTTCCCAGCTCTCTGTCATGCCAGAACCTGGAGATTGGTCATGTGGGAGCAGGCACACCGAAATCGGCAGATTTTGCAAAGCAAGTCCTTTTCTCCCCCCCCACCCCAGTTGTTGTAAATATTAATAACATATTAAAGAAATCAATGGTTTTCCATAGTCATGCTTTTTAAAAAAGATTTGTTTGTTTATTTTGAGAGAGAAGAGGGAGAGCACACAGGTGGGGAAGGGCAGAGGGAGAAGGAGTCATAAGCAGAGCACAGAGCTCAGCACAGAGCTGGATCCCAGGACCCTGAGATCGTGACTTGAGGGTTAAGAAGTGGATATGTGCAGGGGCGCCTGGGTGGCTCAGTTGGTTGAGCGACTGCCTTCAGCTCAGGTCATGATCCTGGAGACCCGGGATTGAGCCCCGCATCGGGCTCCCTGCTCGGCGGGAAGCCTGCTTCTCCCTCTCTCACTCCCCCTGCTTGTGTTCCCTCTCTTCCTGTGTTTCTCTCTGTCAAAAAAAAATAAATAAAATCTTAAAAAAAAAAAGATCAAAAAGAACTTAAAACTTAAAATAAATAAATAAATAAATAAAATAAGAGTCTCCCATGTGTCCGACACTAGGTTGTTCATCAGCCCAGCAGGCCTTATGTTCCTAACAAGAAGCTTTGTATTTTTCTTCTTGTGATTTTGTAGCTAAGAGAAAGGAATTCTGTTGATGATTCCAAGTCTTATTTCTGTGAGCCGCCCTTTGTGCAGGGATGTCAGTGGGGCCCAAGAGAATCAGTTTCATGTGGTGATTTTCATTAATGAATCCAGACCATACATGTTCAGTTTATCCCAAACTGCCACAGATGAATCGGAGGAAGACAGTTGCAGTCAATGTGATCATTTTTAGAGATTCAGAAGAAGATGCTATTAACAGTGTTTGCGAACAGACTCAGAAACTCTGTAGTTCTGAAGATTAATACCAACACCGTCAAAAAATATTTATTAGATGGGAAAACCTCTTCTTGATATTTGAATTTAAGAGGATTTTCTGTATTTCCCAATGTCACGATCAATAATTGGAATCTGCGTCTCTTCCTTTTTTCATTCAATAAATATTTAACTCCCATTATGCTCATGATATGGCATTAGACTCTGGGAGAGTTACACAGAACCTCGAAAATGGGTCTTTGCTTCTGCCCTCAAGGGGGAAATAAAAGAAACAATTATGTTTAATTGTTTTTAACACCGAGCAGTGGTAATCCCCGCTTGAGTACGTCTAGGTCACCAGGGAAGTAGATGGGGCTGAAAGGGGCCTCCCTGAGACCAGTGTCCTCAAGGCCATTGAGCCAGGGAGCCTTTCTTCTCTCTCCCGTCGTCCCCTGGAGAGCAGCTCAGGTCCCTTTGTGGCCAGCCGGCAGGGATTATTCTTTGATGAGCTGTGTGATCTTAATAAGGATCATTGACTAAGTGAGTACATCAGGACTAAAATGTTCCGGAACTATGAATTTAGGCTGCTCTTCATTTAAGGCTTCCCTGTTCCTAGAAGAAGGTATTCAGGGCAGAAGTTTGGTGAGTTGGAGAGGGTAGGAGGTGGGGGTCCCCTTGAGGGCCCCCATATTTATAATTCCGGCAGTTTTGTATGATTTGGACCACGGCCAGATTGTCATTAATTTGTTCAACAAACATTTACTTTAGCACTTGTGTGCTTAGTATGTGTTAGGTCTCCTAGGAGTTACAGGGAATTCGGCAGCTTAGTGTTTCTGCAATGTGTCTGCGCGTTAGAATCAGGCGGGAAATCTCTTAATCCCAGACCACACCTCGGATGAGTGCAGATGCCTTCAGACAGGTTTGCAAATCACTGCCAGGGAGATGATTATTAATAGCAATGCAATGCACCCAGAAACTTAAACAACAGTGTAAGAGAGCAATAGGGTGGCCTCCTGGTGCAGGTACTGGATTCCACACTCAATCAGAGCTGTGAGGACTACTTCCTTGAGAGGAGTGCCCATTTGGGTCAATTAGGTGATGGGACACCGTGCCAATGCCTGTGAAGGCTGCTGGGCTTACAGGTTTGCGGGAGAGGAGAGGAGGGTGCTCCCTTTAACTCTGAATTCAGGCAGATCTGTGGGATGACCTCAGATCACTCTGGGGATTATCGGTGGAATGGGCCATACTAGCAAGAACTTGACCTTCCACTAAGTAGATGAAGCTTTTTCTGACATAAGACAAACCATTGCTTATCTGCCAGTATCCTTCTCCTGTGTATGGGGGCAGAGAGCTGAGAGGGGAAGGAAATCCCTCGGGATAGAAATGCTCTGCTTCACTTCCTGGTTCTCTTGCTCTTAAAATTGCACTCTGCCCTCTTCATGGTCACAGCACAGATCCCCGCATGTGCATATCAACACACAAATGAGCCATTTTATGTGCGCAGCCCCATACCCCAGGGCCTTGTGGAGCCATGAGCTATTGCTGTGCTGTGGGTGGGCGACGGTACTCGGCCTCTCCTGGCTGCTCGAGGCAACCAAAGGCTGCAGCGGGAACAGTTCCGCAGCTAATCGCCAAACTGTCCAACCAAGTGGCCCTCATTTGGTATTCTCGGTACTTTCTACTTATGGTCAATTTTTAATCGAGTCTGTTATATGCATCTTTGTCAGAAAGGGGCGAGTGGAATGCTTGAGCAACGTTAGTCAATTCCTCGTGAGTTGCAATGTAAGTTTTTCTTTCCTTCTCTCCCAAACCTGCAGTGTGCCATGCCGAGCTCAATGCCATCATGAACAAAAACTCAGCCGACGTGAAAGGCTGCACTATGTATGTCGCCCTGTTCCCATGTAATGAATGTGCCAAGCTCATCATCCAGGCAGGTAGGAACGGGCCCATTCCATTTGTCACATTTGCATCGCTGCCTTCTCGTCAGCAGCTCTCTGCAGAAGGGCTTGATCTGAAATCGCTATTATTTAGATCCAAATTAATTGCACTATCAGCTTTGCAAGGTATTTCCTGTGTTTTGTTTTTGAGCTGTGCCAGGTAGTCTAAGACTAATTGCGTCCTCTGTGATTCTTAGCATGTTTTTAATTTAGTTTGCAACTTCTTAAACTGCAAGCTGCCGAAAAACAACACAGGCATTGCATATAATTACTGCCAATTTACCGTTCTCTGATATGTCGTGCATAGATTAGGGGGAGGGAGAGAAATGAACTTCTGTCAGAACAAGGTCAGCTGGGAGTCTGTATATGAAATTTTAATGTTTATTAATATATGGTAGAGGTTTTAGGACCTAAACATATCTTTGCATATAAATGTCATCAGAGCCGAATGGTACTACTGTAAGTTTTCCTTACATTACAGTTCCCGTAAATCTACGCCATTGTATTCTGAATAGTTCACCTTTTTCATGCTGTCAAATCTGAGATTCAGCTACACTTTGTCTCCATAAAACTCTCAGCTTGAGATTTAAAGACTTATCATGTTAGCCAGATGTGCGGTTTAAAGGGCTGTTTATCAGGAGCCAGTGGCTCTCTGAGGAAAAGAGGTCCAGTGGCAGAATCAGAGGCTGACCCCTGGTAACGAATGTCCTGGGCTCCCTCCCTAGGGGTGCACGACCCTCTGGGAGTTTTCCTCCCCTGGCTCATCCTTAGCTTCCCTGGAGGGCCTTCACAGGCTGGTGGAGGAGCAGGGCGGTGTCTCAAGTGCCCCCTCCCCAGACTCTTGGCCCTCCAGTTAGCACCCCCCGGGGACAGGAAAACAAAACAGATCTGCTGTTGGTGGAGCTGGGTGGAATCAGTTCTTGGAGCCATTTTTGGAAGCATGGAGGCATTTACCTCGGATTTTTGCCAGCCCTATCTACTCCCCCCACACCCGCCCCATCAGCCTCTTGTGTTAAGAGTAGTCACCTTGTGAATAAAGAAATTTAATTGCCCGCAGTAAAGAAAATTTGTTAATTGGATCAAGACTCGACTACTCAACATGTTTTCACTTTGCATTTGTTAAAAAAAAAAATCCATAAAGACTGGAGGGCAGATTAAATATAATCCGTCGTCTGTTGAATTGAAACGCGGTAGATGTGTATTTCAGTAAGTGGCCGTGGTGGGCAAGCAGACTCGGGGAAGGTCATTCATCACGGACGCTTCGGGACTCTGTCTGCCCCTGCGTGTCTGCCACAGTAGCTCTATGTGTCTGTACTAACGGGGCTTTTTTCTGTTGCTGCCCTTGAAGGTATAAAAGAAGTTATTTTCATATCTGATAAATACCATGATAGCGATGAGATGACCGCTGCGAGGCGCCTGTTTGATATGGCCGGGGTGGCCTTCAGGTAAGCGGAAGAGCTTGGGGAAAAAGGTGTGGGAGGCTGAATGAAGAAACGTATTTGACCTTGGCTGACAATTTCTCCTTGTGATGCCTGACTTCCACAATTGGAAACCTCTTTTTGCAGGGATGGGCCGAGGTCTCAAGATGATGTGGGGAGCGGATTTTTAAGAGCAGTGACAGGAGTGTCGGAAGATAATCTGACTGATGATACTGCACTTAAATATTAGAAGCTTTCCGGGGCTTGGATGAAATTACTCTAGTAGCAAGAAATTATAAAATTCACAAGCTTCATAGTATTAGCATTAAACCTTGGTAAATTTTGCAAAGGTAACAACTTTGGCATCGAAAATTTAGGATGAAAGTAACCTGCTAGGTTGAAACACCAGGAATTCTGTTGACAGCAACAATTTAAGTTGAGATTTGAAGTCATTTAGACTTTTGCGATTATCTTTGCTGGACAAAGATTGGAGATATATTCTCCTTGTAGGTACTTTCAACCACCTGCGATTCATGGTGGAAACTTCTTTTGGAGCTAAAAGGTTTTGAAGCAGGTCCTTTGTAGTATCTGTGGCCAGCAGTGGGGTTCTGTAATTAGTAATGCATCTAGCCCCTTTGGTCATCACTGGGGCTAGAGGTTATACGTAACGAATCTCTTGAACTGTTGTGCCTTATGAGACTTTAAATCTGGATTATTTACATAATAATAATAATTACGTATTAACTGTTTATTATTGGTTTTTACAAGAATATGATGAGTCCCCAAATATTTTCCTTTGAACTATTTTAGAAGATACATTAATGAGTGAAAATACATGGTGGGTTTATTTTACATCTGCATGTTTAAATGTGATTTTAAAAATTACTCCTCACTAAAGGTAGTTTTATTTTTTGTTTTTCTGGGGTTTTTCTACTGTGTGTACAAGAGGCAGAAGAAGATTTACCCTTTTTTGCTTTTGAGCAATTCCAAGTTGGTTGCAGAAGTTTCCTAGGAAGGAAGATAAATCTGTTTGGAAAGCTAGTAATCGGGAGTCATGTTGTGCAGCTAACTTGTTAGAAATCCTTTGACTCCCTGATAAGCCATGAACTCAGCTAGCTGGAGAACATACGGACCGAGCTATTCCCCACGCATCTTTTTTTTTTTTTGTCTTAGTCTTTTTGGGTTTGTGTTCCTCTCGGTATGGTGCACTATAATTGGGCTCCTATAGAGATAAGATATCAAGCGAGTCCCGGGAAATTTTGTCCTCCCCACAGAAAATGTGGGTTAAGCCAAAGTAAACAAATTGCTTCCACTACTCAGCAGATAATATCTTGATATATTTTGTTTCTTGTGTTTAGGAAATTCACACCAAAGTGCAGCAAGATCGTCATTGACTTTGATTCAATTAACAGCAAAGCGAGCCAGAAGCTTCAGTGAGTTACATCTCATTAAATCTCCCAAAGATTGGGATTATCCTCTTCTAAGAAGCTGCTAATGTCTTTCATCTTGAAGTTACACGTAACTTTTTAATAGCCAGTACAGCAAAAGTAGACATCTAAAGAATGTAAAGCCTCAAATCTTCCCGACTGTCTCTCTTGTCACATGGAATCTGCCTCTGTTTAAACTATTGATTTAGGGCTCAAAACCAAGGAGCTGTCCGGTCTCAGGGGACTGGCGTGGGGTGCCCCCTCTTTGTCTCCCAGTGTGCGGGGATGCTGGTGGCCTTTAGACAACCGCTCCTTGCTGCTATAGGTGCTGGGAGGACAAATAAATCATCATTGCTGTGTTCCTGATAGGATGAAGAGATGCACTGATTTGAACATCTGGCCCAAATGAAGCATAGTGTAGTGCCCTTGGGGGGAAAAATAAGACCCCCTATGCCAGGAGCTAATGCAGAGTATTAGCTTTAGGGCATTGGGGGAAACCACCAGCCACCCTCCCAAAAATCCTAGACAGGATTGCACAGCCGTCCTGAGAAACGATGAGCACAGCTGAGCCCGGGGCATCTTCTCCGCCTCTGCTCTCCTGCTGCCCACGCGGCCGTAGCAAGTTCTGCTAACGGAAGTGGGGACCCCTGTTGGTTTGCCCCCACATGGAGCTCTTAGGTTACTTTATCTGAATAAGGAGTTGTTCCCGGAGGATGTCTCCTCTTGCCGCCGCCAAAACCACCGCTGGGGTAGCAGGGTCCTGTGGCTGGAGGTGGCTCGTACGCCGGTTCACGTCCAAGGCTGCTTGGCAACCAGGGTGTATAGGAACACCTGCCCTGTAGATGAGACGGGAGGAAATGCAGCCTGCCTCGAGGTGGTTTAGTCCAGATCTGTGGGGGAACCGGAGCTCACACGTGCTGCCGGCGTGCTGTCTTCACCTTCCTGATCGCTGTGGCTCGGGCTTTGGCCGTGTGTACCTCGTCCTTAATCTCCTTTAATTTTTATTAAACGTGCTCAGTAGCTTTGTTGAGAAAATGGGTTCTTTATCCTAAAGATTATTACCATTCTAAAGTGCTCTTATGTTTTCATGAGTTTTTTTGTCTCTGAGGTTTTTGTACTCTGTATTCTAGGGCGTTCTCTGATTTGGCTCTTCACCAATTTTATTAAAATCTTATTAAAATCTACTGCATGGAAGTATATTCATTTTTCTATTTTCACTGTAGGCTTAACTCCATTTCTGTCATTTCTGAATTGTCTGTGGAACACATCACGGATGTTTTCATGCTCAGAGGACAGTTTGAGAGATGGAGGCTGGGTGGTTCCCTGGGATGGATGGGTGATGCGTCTTTAGGAC
>PITA01028234.1:0-19673 GCA_004023965.1 Spilogale gracilis
TCTTCTGTTTCCTACTGTGGCCCTTACTGATACACCATGGGATGAAATTCTAGCCAACAGAATGCCGGCAGAAAGAGGAAGAGAGGTTCATTACTTCTGTTCTAGCCCTTAACATATATGGATACACATTTAAAGGGATGACGCCTACCCAATCCCTGAGATTGGCTCCACCCCCAATACCAGTATATTACGTGACTCAAGTCTAAGCCAATCAGAGCACCCCCTTCCCGCCTCCCATTTCCCCGAAGAGATTGGGTCAGGAATGAGCATGTGACCATAGCACAACCAATCAAAAGCAATAAGTCATTTGCTGGGATTTCTGGGAAAATGGCTGAGAAAGAGAATTACTTTGGGTATCTTGGAAGGACCAGACAGTTGCAACTGCAGCCGTGTTCTGGCTGCAGGGAGAATGGAGCCAGCTTCAAAAAGCAGAGCCCGGAAACCAAGGCCTAATGATGTCACCTGATCCCTGGATCCAGACACGCCGCACACCGTCACTCCCTGGATTCTTCCGTCCATGAGTTATTTAAACTCTTCTCTTGCTGCTCAAGCACCTTTGAGTTTTTTGTCCCTGGAAACCAAAGGGCACTAATGGATTCACGTAGGTAAATGTGACGAGTTCTCACTATCTGTCAGGTCTAAAGTTCAGATCAGGTATTTTATTTTAATTCTCCCTTTACAGTCTAGGAAACTGAGGTCTTATAAATTATTCTGGTGCACTAAGAGGAAGTGGTCCGCAACCGTGTGCTTGGGGAGCTAGCGTGTGGCCTTGCATTAACGGGATGGGGCCTGAAAATCAAGGACTGGATTTCAATCCCCAAACCAACATCTTTTGTATGATCTCAAGGGTGCCAATTAACTTCCCCTCATTCTAAAATAAAACTGAGATTAAAATCTTTGTCTCTCTCCCCCATGTATCTCCTAGGGTGGGTTAGGGGTTATAAATAAAGCAGTAACTAAAGGTATTTTAAAGGAAAGCCTACCAAAACTTGTTGTCATTGTTATTAATAAATGGCCATCATTGAATTGCTTCCAGAAAACCCTGGGGGCCAGGGGCTGTCCAGCTACTCTCTTGGCTGTAATTCCAAAGACCATCTGTGGCAAATACGTCCTCCAGAGCACATACCCTTGGCATGAACACAAACTGCCTTCCTCACCCAGGAAAGGAAAAGAGAGAGGGGGGAGAGGAAGGGGGAAAAGATGATGTCAGCTCAAAACAACTTTCAGTCCAATCAGTGATTTCTATCTCTACAGCCACCATCGCAATCCAAGGCACATGGTCTCTTTCTTGAAGGACTATAACCATTTCCTCACTGGTCTCCTGGCTTTTTGTTCTCGCCTGGGGCCCAATCCACTCTCTATATAGCAGCCAGTGGGGCTGTTCACAGACAAAATCTTGTTGTATTGCTGCTTCAGTGACTAGATGGTGCCTTTAGGATAAATACCACTTTCCTAAACTAAGCATCTGCCACAGGACCTTTCACATACTGCTTCCCCTGGTAGGAAAGAACATCTTTCTTATCCTTCCTGCCCCTACTTTAGCAGAATTGCACTAAGGACTCAGTTTATCATACTTCGCTGGGGGTGGGGGAGTGGTTTTTCGTGCTCCTCTCAGAGCAGGCTAGAGTGGTCTCTCCTTACAGGGCTTATAGCATTTGTGATTATAAATTAAATAGCCACAGCCATTTATCTGTCATCCTTGCCAGACTGTAAACTCCACGAAAGCACTGTCCACATCTCTTGTGCTTACTGCTGTAAACCAGTGCCTAGGACATAATCAGCACTCAAAAAGTATTTGTGGCCTGACTAGCTGGGTACAAAAATAGATCAGACCAAAGGAAGTAGGAGTCAAACAGTCAGAGAGGTTGTCTCATAGATCATGAGGCAAATCATTGGAATAAGTGGTGCTGGGACACTCAGGGACATTGGGCCTCTACTGCACACTATATGCAAAAATCAATTCCAAGTTGATTGAAGACAGAGAGTGAGAAAAACTATAAAACTCTTAGAAATAACATACACCATCTCCATGATCTCAGGGTAGGGACAGTTTTCTTATATAACATACAAAATCCACAAACTGTAAAGGAAAAGATTTATAAATTCAGCCACATTAAAATTAATAACCACTCTTGTCAAAATACATTGCAAAAAAGGATCGAAAGGCAAGCCAAGAGAATATATTGCACAGCATATAATGATGAACAACCTATTTCCAGAACACACAGGGGTCATCTACAGATCAATATGAAAAAAAAATCAACCAAGTAAAAAAGTGGACACGGCACATAGGGCACTTCATGAAAGAAGGAACTCGAACGCCCAATATAGTAAAATGCGTTCAGCCATTTTGTCATCGGGGAATGCAGAAAATCACAATCAGAAACCACACACCTACTAGAAGGGCTGCAGCTAAAGTGTGACAATAGCAAGTGTTGGCGAGGATGTGGAGCAACTTGAACACTCAATCACTCCTGGCATGAGTGTAAATTAGCACAAACACTTTGCAACACGGTTTCATATATTCAGTCAAATTGAAGATGCACTAATTTTAATATCCAGAAATTTCGCACCGAGGCCTCTATCCCCAAGAGATTCCCACTCGCATGCAGCAAAAGCCATAAACAGCAAGCAGTGTGGTTCATGATAGTGTCCAAAAGGAAAATAAACTCACATGTTCATCATCAGTGAACAAATATGACCACGAAGGAGCCGCAGAGACCACAATAAGGATGAATCTTACAAATATAATTGCAGGCCAATGAAGCAAAACCCAAATCCACTCATATCACCGAAGTTTATTTATACAAAGTTCAAAACCACAGAACTTTTAACTACATTGCTTAGGGATGCACACCTAGGTGGTGAAACCACAAAGAAAAGCAAGCTAATGATTCCCACATAGTCCTCACCGAGGCTCTGTGAGGCAGAATGCGCCTATGGGGGAATCTGAGGGGAGTAAGTGCAAAATAGATGTTCGCTTCATGGGTGGTCTTTAAAATGCCCATCCATGCTCCCATATTCTTCCCCAGTTTGGGTCTTTTTCACTCTCACACACACGCACACACATACCCCCCCCACACACACACACACGCACTCAAAGACCGACGAGACACAGTAAGACACGTACACTGAGGGATGGTTTATGAAGAGAAAGGGAAAGGAGACAAAAAACCCAGAGAGAAAATGAAAAGATAAGAGGGACACAGGAAATGAAAAAGGATGAAGACCAGGCAAGAAAGCAAGAGTCAGGAAATGAGAAATGGAGAGACAGAGGGAGGAAAATATTGTCAAGGGTAATGGGGAGGGGAAGAGCTACAAGACACAATATTCTCCCTCTTGTTTCTTTCTTCACTTTCTCTGGACTTCCCATTCCTCTCCCTCCCTACCAGCTTCCTCAGTATCTCTCTCTTCATCCCCCACCACCTTCCTCTGTGGCCTCCCTGCACTTCAGTCTCGGCTTCTCAGATCCCTCCCCCCACCCCTCTATCCCTCTGTTTACCTTTCCCCCTCATCTCCTCTCTCCCCCTATTTTTCCTCCTCCACCTCCCCTCCCCAACCCTCCCCCACACTCTTTGAACATACATTTGCCAGACACAGTGCTAAAGACGGAGGGAGGCCACAGCTGGGGGACAGGGGATGGTGGGGCTCAGGCAAGGACTCAGGGGGGGACCTGCGACTCTCTCCCTCTCATTAACTTCACTATCAAACACTCCCGGTGTCACAACTTGTAGGTCTTCTTTATGAAATATTTAACTAGGAGAAATCCAGCTGGGATGAAACCTCTCATTTGTGGTGGCGCCAGGAGAGCAGAACACGGCCTGCTGCTGGCATCCACCTGGGATGATGGCAGGCCCAGGGTGCCCAAGGGGGCCACGGGTGGGGGCCAAGAAGACCCTGACACAAAGAGAGCTCACAGTTTCCCTAGATGCCAGGTTGGGAGGGAGGGGAAGGGGAAACACCCAAACTCCAAAACCAGAATAGGTCAATCCAAGAGAGAGCACAGGGAGGAGCCATAGCCAGGGGTAAGGGAAGGCAAGGGAGTGGGGAGTGGCCTCATGAGGACTGGTGTTTCCTTTTGGGGTGATGAAAATGTCTTGGAACATGATAGAGGTGATGGTCACACAACTGTGTGAACGTGCTAAATATCATTGAGCTGTGTGCTTCAGAATTGTTAGTGGTTAGTTTTATGTTAGGTGAATTTTAACTCAATTTTTTAAAACCATTTTATCAAAAGAGTCTCATTTCCTCCATTACAACTATTAGCTCTAAGGCTGCTGACCTCAATTTTAAGAAATTAACACTTTTAGGGGCTCCTGGGTGGCTCAGAGGGTTAAGCCTGTGCCTTTGGCTCAGGTCCTGATCTCAGGGTCCTGGGATGGAAGCCCCAATCGGGCTCTCTGCTCAGCAGGGAGCCTGCTTCCTCCTCTCTCTCTGCCTGCCTCTCTGCCTACTTGTGATCTCTTTCTCTCTGTCAAATAAATACATACATAAAATCTTTATTAAAAAAAAGAAATCAACACTTTGATGTAGGAAGCGCTCACTATGCGCATCCCGGGCCCCCTGCTCGGCACTATGAACCATCCCCTCATTTGCTCCTCATAGCCCTGGGAGGGAGGGGCCAGCATGTCTTGGAACTTGGGACTCAGAGAGGATAAGTGACTCGCCCTAGGTCACAAAGCTCCAACTTCCGTCTACCTGCGTTCCAAGAGTTCTTCACCATCTGATAGACCCCCTGCCAATCCTAGCTGGACTTAGAACCACCTGGGACTTTTGTAAGGTCACCAGGTCCAGGGGCAGACCTGGATCAACCTCACCAGCATCTGAGGGGGCGGGGCTCAGAGCACCAGCATTTCTAAAGCTCTTAGGTCATTCCAAGTCTAGCCAACCTGAGGATCTTGTTGAAATGCAGATTGGGACTGAGCAGATACGGATAGGGGTGGGGACTGAGATTTCGTATATCTACCAAGCTCCTAGGAGATGCTGCTGTTGTGGGTTCTAAACAGCATGTCCTATATTTCACCGCCACGGAATGTTCTAGGTCTGTGTCATCCAGTACAGTGGCCACTGGCCACACATGGCAATCTAGCACCTGTAATGTGGCTCTTAAAACTGAAGGCCTCTTTCATTTTGTTTGATTTAAATTAATTTTAAGTCAAGATAGCCACGTGTGGCTAGGGGCTACCATACTGGGCAGAAAGGGTCGACACAGTCTCCAAGGAAAGAAAGAAATGGGATCTCAAACAGGTTAGGAAAAATTTGGTGCCTTAGAACCTTCCTAAATAACCTAGAGATAAAAATAACCTGGAGTGTGATCCCCTTGCCTGCGTCTTTAAGAAGAGAAACACTTTTTCCAAGAAAGGAAGAAATGAGGGAATCCTTAGGTCTTCTCCATCTTTCCTTCTCCAGCATTGCCCACCAGCTCAAAGCTCCTCACCTGCTCCTTCCCTTCACCAGCCCGGCCTTGGGTCGCTCTCCCTCCGAACCCTTTCACTCCCTAGATAAAGCCACTTATGAAACAGACCTCCAGGCTCACCCCACCTGCTCCTCCCCTTCCCTGTGCCCCAGAATCATGCCCACCCCCTCTTGGGTGTCCTCCTGGCTCAGCACCAACACTCTACCCCCACTGTCCTGGTGTATCTCCTATCCCCGCTTTCTTTTTGTACCATAGCATTTACAACACTTAAACAGTGTCCTTTACCTGGTCCTTGGTCTATCTTCCCACCTAGAATGTCAGCCACATCAGGGCAGCTGTCTGGGTCTATATGTGCCCGTGTCCCAGTGCCCAGACCAAGTAAAAAGTAAAGAGCTTCTACCACTTGCCAAGCACGATTTTTGACATTCACCATCGATGTCATCCTTCCAACCTGCCTAGGACTTAAATACTATTCTACCCACAGACATTGTACAGATGAAAAAACAGAGGATCTCTGAAGGTAGGTAGCATCCCGAGGGCCACAGCACTGACACAGAGAAGCCAAATCCTGGGTGACCTGTCCCTTAACTACTCCCTTGTGCCAGCTCTAGCCCACGACACTCCAACTTCTCTGGAGCACTAATGCCTTCCCAGACACAACCTGAGCTTTTGCCCCTCTGGGCCTTTGTCCCCTGCTGTGCTGATACCTGTCCAATGAGGTTTCTCCACTCACTAGATGTGTGACCTTGGCAAGCGACTTTGGCTCTCTGAACCTCAGTGTGCTCATCTGTAAAATGGGGGCAAAATAAACCCACTGAGCTCTTGGGGCTAGTATAAAGATTAAGTCAGCCAAAGTAGTCTTCACACAGCCTGAGAGTCATAAGCTCTCCAGAAAGAGGAATTACTAGCCATTGTCCAAAAGGCTACGGTTCCCGTATCCTCCCAGAATATGGTGCTTCTTTACCAGGGCTCCTAGGAAATCTAGGACCTAAGCAAGCAGAGGAGGGAGGAGAGGGCCCACCCATCAGGAATGTGGAAAACGGTCCAGTTGCTTCTCATCAAGTTTAGGGGGGAATGAAGGATCCTGCTGGGTCATTTAGAAGAACCGCGGCTGGCACTAAAGCTTGCCTGGAGAGCTTGTTCTAAATCACATGGCGGCTACTATGCCCTGAGACACTAACAGGGGTACACAGAGACACAGACGATTGCACTGATGAGGGGGACATGAATGCTTGGCCCCCTGAACAACAGTGCATCCACCGTGTGCCAAGCACTGTTCTCGGTGCTGCTTGAGCCTTACAACGACTCCACGAGGTGAGCACTAATGTTAGATGCATCTCACAGATGGGGAAGAGGAGGCCCAGCGGATTAGGCAACTCACCCAGGATGATGCAACTGGAAAAAAGTGCTGAGATTCGAACCCAAGTAGACTGGCTCTCCAGCCCTCCCTCTTAATCACTATACTGGGCTGCCTCGGACACAACACAGAGCCGCAGAACCCCTCAGCCTCTACACCTGGTGCATTTCCCCAGAAGATATCTGCAGAACATCTCTAGAGAAGACAGAGCAAAGACATGACCAGGGACATCATGAAATGCAGATGGCCCATACAGACGCAGAAAATGTTCTACTTCTTCAGTTCCTGAAGGTGCACATTGTACCCCAAGGGGATTCCACTTTTCACTTATCTTTCTGGTAGAGATGAAAATCAAGGGCAAGCCAGTTGGGCCACGTAACCAAGGAAAGGGGACCTCCAGATTTGAAAGGACACAGACTTTCTGCTCCTTGCAATCTGGTCCCAACGCCTGACATGTGACCCAGCGGTGTCATTTCTAGGACTCTGTCCTAAGGAAATAGTCATATCTTGTCTCCTTCCTGACCTCATCTGACCCCTCTTTCCTGGCACATAGTAGGTGCTCAATAATAAACATGTATAAATGAATGAATTCACTATGAATGAATGAATGAATGAATGAATGCACTCCTCTCCCCACTCCCATCTCTAAGCTAATCTGCCCCAGGCTGTCTTCTGTTCATGCACAAGGCCAGCCCCGGAGGCCGGGACTAAGGAATAGAGAACCACGGTCTACACCAACAGCACCCACCACACCAGGAGCCCAGAGAAGTGAGACACGATTTAAAAACTGGGCAACAGAAGGAGAAGGAAGGAGAAGGAAAGGCCGCAGCAGCTTTCATTCCAACATTTTCCAACTCCGGCTGAGATTTCCTTCTATATACTCATCTATATTTACATCAACGAATCTGTCGGTAGCAAGCCTGTTGCTGATCGTGTGGGATCTAAAGTTCACAGAAAGCTGGCTTAGACACCCAGCTAGGAAGAGAAACTGTAAATTCAATTTAAGTCACCCAAAACCCCGAAAACCACCCACTCCCCTCCACAAAATCTGTGACATCTTTTACATCAGGATCTCCCAATCTCAGCTCTACTGACACCTTGGGCTGGATGATTCTTTACTGGGAGGGTGAAGGGGGGACGTACGGGGGTGTCCTGTGCATTTTAGGACACCCAGCAGCAGCCCTGGCTTCTGCCCACTACACGCCAGTAGCACCTTGCCCTCCACGGTCACGACAACCAGAAACATCTCCAGGCATTGCCAAGAGTCCCTTGGGGGGCAAAATCACCCCCAGTTCAAAAACACTCTTTCCATGCAACCCAGGAAAAATCCCAAAGAAACAGCAGTGCCTTCCCTGCCCCTCCCCACCAACTTCTGAACCTGGTCTCAAAATCTCTTTTACAAAGACAAGGCAGGCGACAGTTTCCAGACTTGAGCACCCTATCTAGAGCAGAATTTTAGTCTGAAAATAATCAGAGCCTTGAACAAAGAGGTGCAAAGATGTTCGCTGCCCTGTTGTTTATAAGCAAAACAAAGAAACAACTGGAGGTGGTTTCATGAAGTAGGATACAGCCATAAAACGGAGTACTGTCAGATATTAACAGCAGTCTTTTCTGGGGTTGCTGCCAAGCCATACAGCACCACTGTGTGAATTTAAATAAGACACCCCTTTTTCAAGTTGTTAGGTCCATCTGTCAAAAAGTTGTCATAATATCTTCATTCTTCTAGAACAAGATACTAAGCTTTCATCAGTTGGGAAATTGAAACAATAAATGTACAGCTCCATGATGTCTACAAGATATGATACCCTTGTGCAATGTACAGCCTGTGCAACGGTACATGGGAGCTCTGATACTTTCCAAGGATATCTAGTGGCATAGAAATGTGTTCACAAAAGCTCATAAAAAAAAGGGACAGAATGAAATACATTAAAACGTCTCCGGAGATTAGGAGATAGGAGAGTATACATATATTTTACATTCTTTGTACTTCAGGTGTTCAATAAATGAAGAGGACAGGCCTCTTGGAGGATGTAAGTCTTGCATTTAGACCTAAGTAAAGAGGAGTCAACCACAGGAGACAGGTGGAGAGAACAGCCAGCACAAACGCCTTCGCCTTCAGATGCAAATGAGCTGGTGGGCTAAACTGGCCAGTGGAGCTGAGACAGAGCGGAAGGGGCAGAGAATAGAAGAGATGAGACAAGGAGAAAACAGCAATTGGATGGTTGGATTGTGTGGGGCTTTATAGGACAGTGGTGCACTGTAATCTGTCATCTGTGGTCAGTGAGTAGGAATCGAGGCCATTTATCCAATCTGCTCAGAAGACAGCTATTCCACTAGCCCGCTACTATTCACTGATGGGGTAAATTCTAAGGAATTCCACCTCCAGTCCCAGTGCAAAAATAAATAAAACCAGGTGTTCCCAGAATTTTCATAATCTTTGTCAACAATACCGTTTATTTTCCTCATCATTACTCAATTAACAAATGTTTATGCATGCTATAGCACAGGAAATGCTGGGGCATGTGAGGAAGGGAAAGCACTGTCCCCTACCCTCGAGGAGCCCTCTAATTAGAGAGGTATGCCCTAAACACACAATCTCACTGATTTTCACAAAAAGCATACAAGATTCATTTGATGCTGAGAAAGGTACAACAAAGGTAGCAAGTGGAGGGACTTGGTCATTAACAAGCCAATACGAACAATAAACATCACAAACACCCAACATGGACAACCATCCTGCCAGACGCACCCTCGTCTTCGACATCCCCTCACACACTCACCATCCATCCACCATCCAACTCCTTACCCTTCAATCCTGTGCAGTCATCTGCCCATTTATTCATCTACCCATATATTCCCCCATCAGTCGTCCACCAATTTACTCATCCATCCATCTATAACTTATCCGTTTATCCATCTGATCACCCAGCTATCCAACACCATTCATTTTCCTCTTTCTTCCTCTCTCCCTCCTTCCCTTCCTTCTTTTCTTCATCCAATCCCTCCGTCCATCTGTCCAACCACCCACAGATCAATCCATCCCTCCATCCACTCATCCAATACTAACTGCATTGGATGACCTTCCTCCCCTACAGATTACGAACATTCATCCATGATGCATAACTTAAAAGTTTGCACTGTGGCTAGGAACAGGCCAGACTGTTAAAATGTTTGCATTCTAACAACTCTTCCAAAGATAATTCAAGTCCATAAATACTTTTGACTACTCTAATTTGTCGAAGACCCCAGCTCTCCAGGCTGAATGGGGGCCGTCTGGCTGACCCCGCCCTTAGAATGAGAAGGAAACTGAGAACCAGCTTAGCCAGAGCCTGTCAGATGCCTGGTGTTCCATCAACACTGATGATCTCAGCCGATTCTAGTGGAAGCTAGGTTCTCAAGTACACAGACTAAAATTAACACCTTGAATTCATTCATTCAAAAATTATTTATTCATCACGGCAGCACTGTTCAAAATAGAAAACACACGCGTGTGCATGCGCACTCACGCACACATGCAAACTGGAAACGTCTCAAATGTCCATCACCCAGAGAAATGGATAAATTGTTGTATCATCACAGAATGCAATATTAAGCAGAGAAAAGGAAATGACCTACAGCTACAATCAACAGCAGATGAGTCTTAGGAACATACAATTGGGTGGAAAAGGCAAGTACAAGTTTCAGAAGGCTACAAAGTTCAGAAACCAGCAAAACTAAATTTAAGTCAAGGTGTATGTAAATATGTGATTAAACCTATAAGACAGGAAGAAGGAAGAGGGAGGGAGGGCGGGAGGGAGGAAGACACACAATTGGAGAGACAGCATTGAAGACACAAGCCGGTGCCTCTGGGGAATGCGGGAATGCCATGGGGGAGGAGCAGGACAAAAAGGGAGGTCGGAGACCACAGGCAGAATTAAGTTACTGATGTTTAGTTCAGGGTTTCTCAAAGTGTGCTCCCAGACCAGCAGCGGCAGCACCGCCTGATAACTTGCTGGAAATGCAGGTTCTCAAGCTCCACCCCAAATCTTCTAAATCAGAAACTCTGGGGGGTGAGGTCTGGCCTCCTGTGCACGCTCAAGGGTGAGCATCTCTACCTACGGCAGGTGATGCTGACCCAGGAGGGCTGGGGACCACACCTGGAGGGCCACCGTTCTAGTTTGTGACTGAGGTACCTGATCCACCAGCGTGTCCGTATACTACTACAATAAATAAGGAAAAACAAGTGGAAGGAGAGATAATATTGAGAGTATACGGTGAACCTAAAACAGCATTAAAGCAATAGGCTCTTAATGGGAAGCCCCGAGAAAGCTCCCCACAGATACGTATTCAGCCCCTGTAGGTGCCGGGCTCTGGGCCAGCATGGTGGCCACACGAACCCAGCTCTTGCCGTCGTGGGGCCTGAAGACCGTCCTTGTCACAGCACGATCATATACACCACACGGCTTCTGTGCACAGTATCTTTTCATCCTCCCAGAATTCCCCAGGTGTGGGGCCGCTCTGCCCATCACGGATGAGGAGACCGGGGCTCCACTACTAGGGGCTGGATCCGAGATGTGCAGCGTAGATCACCTCTCCTGAAGCCCTGTATGCTTTGCCTCCACCTTAAGTCACTTCCTCTGCCTTGCTTCCTCTCCACTTCCACTCCTCAGTGTTACTGCTCAGACAGAAATACTCCTACATGGACTCCATGACGTGCCAAACATGTCATGGGAGCAAATGAAAGTTTCCATAGCCTCCCATGCCAATTACCCTTAATAAGGAAAATAATAACGGTCGGTGAGGTAAAAGAGCACGGCAGGTTCTAGAAGGTCGGAATCCATGCTACCCTTCCTTCCCTCCGGCCAGCAAGTTCTAGGTGTGCATCACTGCTTCCGCTGAGACACATCTGTCAATTTATTCTTGAAATCAGACTTAGCCCTCCTGCAAAACCTGCTTGTATAAAAATACTTTAGAAATTGGTTTAAAATTATATATATATATATATTTTTTTTTACACACAGACCTAAAAGAGAATGGTACTTAACAGCATGAATATTATTTACTGGCAGGTGGGTGATGAAGCTGAGTTTCCCTCGCAGCTCAGGAGAAGGGTGCTGCCTCTGGAATAGTGTCATTTTGGGGAGGGGACCGCTAATTCCGAATTCCAAGTCCGACCTGAGCCCTGAGCAACTCCATAAAAGATCCAAGGATGTCCCCATTCTGAACAGAAGATAAAAGTCATCTCTGACCCAAGAGAGATGACAAAACTTGATCTGGACTTAACTCAGAAATTTCGCTCCAGAGCCGGGATCTCTCTCGCATTAGCTGCCTTAAACAGGCGGCTTCCAAAAGCACAGTACATTCCAATAAAAAGTCCCAGCTTTTCAGAGGGGAAAAGCCACCTATCTTCTTCTTTCCCGCATACTGGCACCATCTCTTGTTCCCCTCCTCTCTCCCTTCTTGGGTGTTAAGAACTCACCAGCAGGGTGACCAGTGTCCCTGTTTACCCAGAACTACTGGGTTTCCTGAGATGGCAAAACCAGGACCACAGCCACTGTCCTAAGGCATGTGGTCTCCATCCTGGGCTGGACTCTCTTGGCCAGCTCAGAGGAAGGAGATGGGATATGAAGGGGAACAGAGAAGCTAATTATACACTTTAAAACTCCCTCACCTTGTCACCCACAAAGGGAGGGATCAAGGGAGAAGAAGACAATTAATTTTATCTTAGACCAAAGGGAATAGAAATATAGGTCAAGCGGGCATGAATCTTCCCCCCTTGAAGCTTCCAGAGAGAACAGAGGAT
The DNA here is from genome assembly GCA_004023965.1 of Spilogale gracilis. Lineage (NCBI taxonomy): Eukaryota > Metazoa > Chordata > Mammalia > Carnivora > Mephitidae > Spilogale > Spilogale gracilis. The sequence goes on from PITA01028234.1 coordinate 12,556, forward strand.
ACAGAACATCTGAGGGTTGCTTTAAGAAGTGCCACACTCCGATTAACAAATCCAAACTGGCCAGTCATGGAGGGGCCCTTTGCTCCCACTCCTACCCAGAGAACCTGAGTTCCTGCCAAAGTTTCCAGAAAACACCACTGGGGGTAAAAGTGCTCTCCAACATCACAGCTCATGTATTCTGGAGCTTATTCATGCCAGACCTGGCCAGACTCACTGACCTGAGGGAGCACTTACGGTGGGTAAACCCCTTAACCTCCCCAGGAGACCTCTGAGCGAGATGTTACCAGAGCAGTATCTTCATCACATACACCGAGGCTCTGATGCCCGAAACAGCCTGGCCGGGGAGCCACTTGAACTTGGGTCTGGCCATCCCAGAGTGCGGAAAGCTTTCCCTCTCCCCTGTCATATTTCACGGCACCACACCGATCCTTCCCAAAGAGCCGAGTTGGCATTCTCTAAAATGGATTAACTCTGGAGCTTTTGGGCTTTGACGACATCTGGATCGAACCCACTTTCCCAGTGGTGCCTTCCATCGTTGAGGGAGGGCTTATGGGCTGTGCTACTGGGAGCCAGTGGGGAGGGGTGGTATATAAGCCCCAAGCACCCACGAGACACCCCCACCCCAAGCCCCTGAAGGAAGACTTCCCTCTCAAGAACTCACTGTTCTCCAATTTCTCAAGTACTGTAACTTCAGAAACCTCCTTTGGTCTGATAACCTCATGTGCACACACCCTTCTTGTCCCCCCACCATCCCCTGTACCTAAAACCCACTGAAAGCCTAAAACATTGGCATAAGGGCAAAGCAGATCTATATGATGGGCAAGTGGGTGCTGAGAGGCTTTTTCACTCACTGGACGAACATCTGTGGCGTACTTACGCCGTAAGTTGCATGGGTTGCAGTAGGGAGCCTCACAGCCTTAGAGCTCAACTTTTTACTGTGAATGGCAGAACCCATGCGCTCCAAGTAAGACAGTCCCTTTCCCCACACCGGAGACCCCCTTCCTTGCTCTTCCCCATTTCTCTGACTAGTACTTAATGCTACTATATCCAGCACGGTCTAGACACACCCACAAGCCTTTACCTACTCCCTGGAAGCCAGATGTGCTTTGGAGTTTAGCATTTGGGGCTTTTAAAGGGATAATGAGGATGGGAACATAAAATGGGCACAGCCACTTTGAAAAAATGGTCTGGCGGTCTCTTATAAAGTTAAACGTATACTTACCGCACACCCCAGCGGTCTGACTCCTGGGTATTCACTTACCCAAGAGAAATGGAACGTCCGTTCCCAACATTCCCACTAAAACCTGTCTGCCAATGTTTATAGCGGCTCAGTCACAATGGCCCAGCCTGGACCCATCCCAAATGTCTCTCAACTGGTAAATGGATGAGCAGACCGCCGTCTAGCCGCCCCACGGAATACTACTCAGCGCTAAAAAGAAGTGAACTACTCATATGCACAACAACATGAATGGATCTCCAAAGGCTACATACAGTATGATTCTATTTCTGTGACTTCCTGGAAAGGGCAGAAACCTAAAGATGGAGAACAGATCAGCGCTTGCAAGAGTCTTGGGTAATGCTGACTCAGAAAACATTACGGGATATCCTGGGATGATGAAACTGCTTAAGATTTTATTTTTATATATATATATATATATAAAGATTTTAAATATATATAAAGATTTTAAAATATAAAGATTTTATTTATTTGACAGAGAGAAACACAGCCAGAGAGGGAACACAAGCAGGGGGAGTGAGAGAGGGAGAAGCAGGCTTCCCGCCAAGCAGGGCACCTGATGTGGGACTCAATCCCGGGTCTCTGGAATCATGACCCGAGCCGAAGGCAGTCGCTCAACCAACTGAGCCACCCAGGTGCCCCAAGATTTTACTTTTAAGTAATCTCTCCACCCAACATGGGGCTCAAATCCACAACTCCGAGATCAAAGTCGCACATTCCACTGACTGAGCGGGTTAGGCTCCCTGAAACCATTCCCTATCTTTATTTTGGTGGCGGCTCCGTGACTGCATGTGTCTGTCAAAACTCACAGTACCGTACACAAAAAGGGTGAATTCTGCTAACAGTAATTTATACCTCAATAACCTGATATTGGAGAAAAAGAAGAAAAAGTTCCCAGGATGCATCTATGTGACCTGGCTCCTTCCAGTAGAATCCACAGATTACAGCAAGAGCAATTCTTAGGAGCCTGCTGGCAAAGCAAAACTCCGGGCTCCACCCAAACCTGCTGGGTCAGAATCCCCATTTTAACAAGCCAATCCTAACACACATGAAAGTTTGGGAGACACTACAAGACATATATAACACTCTCCGTGGAGAGCTGCAGCAGCACCCCTAATCAAGCATATCAAACGTTTCTGCATCAAAACACACAAAAACGCACACCATGTGGGATAAATCAAGGCTGTATGTAAAGACTATAAATTCCGCTCAGTTCAAGAGAGGATTTTACCCCATATGATCTGATGTTTTGGTTTTCAGAGCTTTTAGGGTTTGGGGATTGCAGAAAAGGGACTGCACCTTTGTAGGGAAAAAAAAGTCCCAATGGAAAAGCCATGCTAATTCTTACTTCCCAGAATTCCGCTCTTCTGGAATTACCAGCCATATGCTGGTGTAGTAAAGTGTCATAGGGGTCACCCTGTCTTGCCTTCTATAGTAGTATCTTCTAGTACATTCTACATTTCAGGACGAGTGGAGGGCTGATAACATGCTCCAGATTCTCCCAGGGCTCCCTTTGGTTCCCATACAGAACATTCGTCTTTTAAAAACCTGGGGAATGCCAATCGGCCAATGTCCATAGGTTACCTGACGTGATGGGACTCGGTTCCTTGTTGAGATGGCCAAAACCACGGGTGAAAAGCTGGAACCTATGTGCAGTTCGGGAGACGGAGTGTGACAGCACACAGACCCGGGTCTGCAGCTCTCGCAACGGCCCCAGTTCTCACATTGTGCTCAGTGGGAGATCTGCTGGCATCAGCAGGACTGGGGGAAGATGGCATTCACATTGGCGTTTGGTAGCACATCAGAAGGACTGAGTGGCATTAAGTGGGGGCTCTGGGAAGGTTGACAGATGTTCCTTATTGAGCTGGCAGATTTGAGCTCCTTCGAAGCCAGCACCAGAGCCCCGTCACGGTCGCACTGAAATCAGACTCCCAATCACCAAAGACATGGAACCAAGGTGCGTGGTCAAGATGGCCTGCGGCCCAGCATACTCCAAGAGAAAGAGACAGCAGTGTGAATCTGAACATCGAAGACTTCCATTTGAGTTTTAAAGCTTCAGAAGAGAAAACCAAAATGAAGGAGAGCCCTTAATTCTCACTGCTGGCTTCAAGCTTGGAAGGGCCATGAGAGTAGGGTACAAAAGGGTAAGGCACTGCAGTGGCAAAGTGCATGAGGGCATGGAGGCTAGCAGGCTTCACCGTCTACCCGTGTGTCATGCTGAAATTTGCACTTGGAAGTAACACTCTTACGCCCTATGAGCATACAGCCAAGTTCACGGGACATTTGCTCTCCTCCATGAGACAGTGAAAAAGGTGCTTCCCATAGTCAGCTGAACCCTTCGTGGATGCCATTTCTAAAATACACATGGACCAAAGAATGGCAGGGGAGTTTCATTCCTAGGTACAGACCCAAGAGAAATGTTCAAAGACGTGTACAAGAAATGTTCCTAACGACACTATCTGGAGACTGCCCTACTCACAAATAGAAGGGACAAATACATTGTGGGACAGCCACACAGTAAAAGGCCACAGAGCAACGAGAAGGTGCAACCTACAACCACTCGCAGCAATGTGGATGAATCTCACAGGCATCCTATTAAGCAAAAGAAACCGAACACAGCCCGTGACTCCACTGACAGGAACTCCAAATGGAGGAAAATGAACCTGTGGGCTTAGAAGTCAGTGGTGAACCTTGTGGTGTGAGTGGGGGGAGGGAAGGGGGCCTGAGGGGGGTCTCTGGGGAGCTGGGCACATCCTCTTTCTTGTCCCGGTACTGGTTGCAATGGTCACTCTCTAAACACGTATTAAACTGGACTGCACTTGCATAATTTTGTATACATGTATTAGACTGTATTCAAAAGTTCAGAATAAGTACCGAGAGACTTTATTTTAAAGGCAGAAGTGTTTGGATACAGAATGCAACTGCCTGCCCCGGTACCCTGGCTCGTCAGCATTTCCACAGTCCCTCTCTTTGCACTGGCCCAGAGTCCCTTATCTAGCGTCCTGCCCCCAGGTTTCTGTCCCCTCTTCTCTCATCCCCCACCCCCACAGAAAGCTGAGACCTGGATTACCCTGCTTAGTGACAGATTGGGGGGGATGGAGAGCTTTCCTTTCCAGAGCGGGGCTGTATAATGTGTTTGCTGCCTCAGGCCAAAAAGAGAATAAAAACTGTCTGCAGAGAACAAAATGCACAAACTCACAAAGCAAGAAAGCCAAAGAAAACCTAAAGTACCAATGGAATGCTCCCAGTTCACCTGCATCCCTTCCCAGATATTCTCCCTTCTGAGGGGTCCCTGGCAATCCCCTCCCTCTCCCACAGCTCTCTGATCTGCAGGATTCAGTCCGGATAGGGTGAGCTGAGGACACAACATTAGGACTCCCACCTCCTTCCTTTCCTCTTAGAAGACTCCAAATCCAGGCTCCAGAAGGCAATCTAAAGCCATTTTCAACATGGAAACCTGTCAGCCCAGTGATTCCCTCCTGGGCACCCACTGGAGTTATTTGAGCATGCACACATTGACATCTTGCCACCCTCCAAGCACTCTCAGGCAGAGGGCGGGGAGGCAGACAGAGTGATCGCAAGACCCCTGAGCATTTCCGGGGGTCTTCACAAGGTTGGAACTTGGGAGGCAAAGACCGGGCTCCTGGTTTGTGCACCAATCAAGATGACATTGTGCTTCTCTGTCCCTCCAGAAAGAGCCCAGCTGAACCTCCTAATTTTCACCACCTTCAAGTAGACTGTTCACACACTCCAAAACCTCAGAGCCCTCTTAACAGTTTCAGCACCCAGAAGCCAAAACTTGCTCAATTTTGAGTTCCCCTAAAAATGAATCCACCAGCCACAGAGCCCCTCAAATAAGCAACACCAGGACCACCTGGGGCCCAGCCCTGTTGAGTATTTAACAGTGGAAACCAAACGCAAAGGAATGGGGGCTCATCGCTGAGCCCCAGGGGCCCATCCAGCCCCGTTCATTTGTACACGGAGGGCAGCCAGTTGGAACCAAGCCAATGAGCAGCACATTTGGGCATGGCACAGTGGCCAGTCAGCCTGGGGAGCAGGGTGAGTCCCCCCACTTGGAATCTGGGTCATGCTTAGATAACTGCTAGAAAGCCCGACTAATTACCCATCCTTGCCTGCCTACATCTCAACAGATGTTAAACCCTCCTCAAGGTTTATTTCAAGCAGGCACAGATTTAAAGAAACACAAGGGGATCTGCATTTTGATAGCATCTCAATAGAGGAAAATGTGGTCTCCACCTTCTTCCTCTGGATCTTTGATTTAAAAAAAAAAAAAAAAAAAAAAAAAAAAAAGGCATTTACCTGCCCAGAGCTGTCCACATGGAGGCTGATTCTCCTGGTGTCCCTTCCTGGTTCCCTAGGGTGGGAGAAGCTGAATCCAACCCAAGGCCTGACACCAGACCCTAGAAAGGACCTGCCACCTCATTTCCTCTTGCCCTGTCTTTCTTATTGAAACAGTCCATCTGGGTCTTCCAGGTCAGGGCCCCAGATGGGGCAAATGAGATGTTTTCTACACCCCAAACGATGATGAGGTCCCTGAGTAGTGGTTGACGGAAATGGGACCAGCAGACATAGGGAAGAATAAGTGCCCCCCAACCCACCACGGTCTTTCCCAGATGGGGGCCAATGGCCCAGCCCGGGGTTATGAGCTCTGGCAAGTGCTGGCCCCTCTGTGTGAAGTCCACATGCTCTCCCACTGGCTCCTGGCCCTGGGAACCCCTAAGCCCCCTGCCCTAAGAAAGCAGCCCCCTCTTTGGGGGAAGGCAGGGGTAGAGAAGCCAGTGAGCTGGGTTCAGTCTCCGGCTCTGGAAGCTCCCTTGGATTCCAGTGAGGGCCACCTAAGAAAACCCAGTCAGAGCCCCGGCGGTTCTCCGGCCCTGGCCAGAGAGCCCAGGCCCCGGCAGGGTCCATGCTCATTTGGGAAAACTCTGACCCATCCAGAACTGGCTGTGAAGCTCCCAGCCTGGCCCCTATTAAGACCCCAGGGCCCAGCCTTCATTCTGGAATCGGTCCTTAGGAGGAATCCGCTCCCCTGGCTCCCCCACCCCAAGCCTCCACCGTAGCTCAACCCAACTCGGGGTGGAGAGATTCTCCACACTCCTCCCCGGTGCCCCCTCTCCCAGCCCCTGGAAGACCCCCCCACCTCCCATCAACCCCCGGGTCTCTCTCCCAGCCTGGAAGAGGAGAAGCGGAGGGAGGAGGGGGAGGCGCAGCTGCCGGGGTTCGCTGCTGGGTTCGGGCAAAGGATATGGCCATTCGGTGATCTTTTTGGCGTATTTTCTCACCACGTTGTCCTCGCTGAAGAGGAATAGAGACCGGTTGACCGTGAGGCAGTTCTGTCGGACGGGGATGGGGTTGTAGAGGGCCATGGTCCGCGCTCTCTGCGCCATTGACTGCTTGTACATCCTTTGCGCCCCAGGCTGCCCGCCCTGCCGGCTGCCCCCGGCTCCTCGCCCGCCTCCGGCGCCCACGACCACCCCGGCGGCTGCCCCGGAGCCTCCTCCCCCGTAGCGGGCCGGCATCTCGTCTCCGAAGCGGGCCATTCTGCAAAGAGCAAAGGGCTCCGGGTTACGCTGCGGCGAACGATGCGGAAGACGCCGCCGCCGCCGCCGCTGCCGCTGCCGATGCTGCCGGGGCTGTGAAGACGGCGGCTGGAGCTGCGACTGCGGAGACGCTCCACGGCCCAGCCCATCGGGCGGCGGCGGCTCGGCGCCTCGGGTCGGGGGCTCACAAGGCGGCTGCCCGGCCCCAGCCGGGGATAGCGGCTCGGGACATCTTCCAGGCTGACCCCGGAGAAGGAGGGGCGGAGGAGGGTGCGGGGGCGGGGCGCGGGGGCCGGGGAGGGGGAGGGGAGAGGGAAGCG
>PITA01028235.1:0-19683 GCA_004023965.1 Spilogale gracilis
ATCAAAAGCTGCATACTCTACTGGCTGGGCCAGCCAGGTGCCCCATTAACTCAGCCATTCTTAACATATCATGACAAAGAGGTGCTCTGAATATTGTAGTCTGTTCATATCTGAAATTATGGACATGCCTGCCATGTTTAAGACCTGTTCCATGCTTTCCTAACTGCTACTGATGCCACACCCAACTATATCTCTGATTCATTCCTTATACTTGAATTTGAGTATGGTGTTGTGTGGGCCTTGTGGCTGCCATTTTCTCCTCCTACTGTGGGCTGACATTAGAATAGTAGTTCTCATTTAGAGCCAGTTTTCCCCTTCAGCAGACATTTAGTGATATCCAGATATATTTTTAGTTGTCACAACTAGAGAGAGATTGGTATTGGCATTTAATGAGTAGAGGCCAGGGATGTTTCTAAACATTCTATAAAGCAAAGGACAGTCCCCTGCCTCAGTCAGCTGGAGCTGCTATAACAAAATACCATAGACTGGGTGGTTTAAGTGACAATTAGTCCTCACAGTTCTGCAGTCTGGCAAGTCCAAGGTCAAGGTGCTAGCAGATTCAGTTCCTGGTGAGAGCCTTCTTCCCTGGTTTGTAGATACCTGCCTTGTTGGTGTGTACTCATTTGGCCTTTTCCAGGTGTGTGAGTGTGAACAGAGAGAGAAAGAGAGAAATCTCTCTTTTCCTCCTCTTATGAAGGCCACTAATCCCATCTCGAAGGTCCCAGCCTCCCCACCTAACTAAACCTAATTATCTCATAAAGCCCAAATGCCATGACCAAATACCATCACCTTGGAGGTTAGGGTTTCAACATATGTATTTTGGGGAGACACAAACATTGAGGCCATAAAACCCCCACAACAAGAAGTTACTTAGTCTACAACATTAATGATGCTGAAGTTGAGAGACCCTGCATTACTATTATGGTTAAGAGTCTACTTATTGGAATGCAGAAGAACTGGTTTGTGTCCAACCTCTGCCAGTTACTTGAAGACAGAAATGAAAATGGCATCTACCTTGAGGGTCAAGAGGATCAAATTATGTCTGACCAATAGCTAGCTCCTGCTCTCTTCTTCCTTGAGTCCCCGCCCCAACATACGTATTTAAAGTAGCAATGACAGCCAGATTTCTCCATGGCCGGGGACAGACCTCAAGTGGGTTCAGGTGTCTCCAAGTCCGTGTGTTACTAATTCAGAGGCCAAGCCTGGAGAAGCTAGTTCTTTGTCCCAGGAACCATGATGTGCTTCCATCCTTCTGTGCTCCTAGGTCTGGGGAGTGAGCAGCTTTGCTGGAAATAACTTTTTATCTTTAATTGTCTTATACCCTGGGGGGTTAGTTTTGGGACATAACATAATTGTGAATGTAAACAGATATATGCAACCAGGAAAATGAGATTTATATAAAAATCTGGTTTTACTAAAGGAACCCTTTTTAGGTGGGGGTGGGGGGATAGGCAGCTCTATTCTAAGAACAGTAGCTCAGTATCAGAATTTATGCTATAAGGATTTACTGCACACTGACAGAATGTCAGAACAGGAAGTGATGTCAGAGACCATCCTGTCAAACCCCCTCACTTTACATTTGAGAAACTGAGACCCAAAAGAGGAGAGAAACTTCCTCAGGATCACATCCTAGTTAGTGACAGAAAAGTCACAACAGAAGGCTCCTCACACCCTGTCCAGGCTGGTGCTACCCCAACATGCTGCCTCCTGCTAAAGGGAGTCCCTCTCTGATTAGATGTCAAAGAAGAGATGATTTCCTCCTAGGTTTGAAGCTCAAGCTTCATGTTAAACAAGAATTTGATTCTCAGAATCATCTCCTGCAATAGGGCTTTATTTGAATTTCTTTTTTCTTCTCTTGGCCTGGAGGCGGCATTGAGGCAGTTCCCTCTGTGGGTGCCTCGCTCCATACGTAAACACATGTCTACCATATATACACAGGCACACACATTTGTCATTCCTTCCCAGAATGACTTAATGATTTCCATGTAACCAATATGTTGCAGCTGTTGGCTTCCTTCAGGCTGAAGCACTCAGAAAATCATCAGTTATCAAGTTGCCTTCCCACTACTGCTTTTTCCCAGCCCCATACATTTTCTCCCTCTTTTTATTAAAAAAAAAAAACAAAACACGGTAAGAAAAAAAGAAGAAGGTAAGAAAACAAGTTAAGACAAAAATGTTGGGACCCTACTTCCAACCAAATTCTGGCCTAGGGTCTGCTGGGACCGGGCTGAGGCTATGTTTTCGTGGGAGGTCTTCCAGTAGGAGATAATTTTAGTTTGCTCCTCCATGGCAGACAGCTTTTGATCAGGAGACGCAGGAGAAGAAAAGTTGGGGGTCAGGAGGTGGGAAGGGTGTTTTGGAGAAGACAGTGTACTGAGTGGATGTGGTCAGAAAGATGGGGGTGCACATTCTTACTCTGCCCTTTGCTAGCTTTATGACCTTGAGAAAATTGCTCAACGTCTCTGAGCCTTACTTTCTTTAATCTGCAAATAGCACCTGAAGATTAGAGTGAGTGCCCAGGAAATGTATCTCTCTCCACCTGCTGGATTCCTTTTCCATCCTTTGTTCTCTGGCCCATGGAATGTAAGTGAGAGGTATTTTCTGTGAACAAGTAACACTGACCTTCAGTACCTGCCTAGCTTCACGCATGACTTCTTCCAGAAACTGCTTACCTGGACAGGGGCAGAGGACCTTCTTGTCCTGGTTGTAATGCCAGCTCCTGGGACCCATATGTGGGACTACAGTGCCCAGATGTTCCCTTTGGCCCCATGCCTGAGAGATAAGATTGGTTACAGCAACCAGGTAAGTCCCTTAGGAGCAGCCTGGACTGGCCAGGTTGCCTAAAGCTTATTGTCTGTTTCATACCCTTCACACAACTTACCATTCTACTCCCCTTTATCCTCCCATGTTTTGTCTGGATTCTACTCCCAGCCTCAACTCCATCCTGCTCACTCTTCTACCTTCTCAAAGCCTGGTTCCAGTCTTGCCTGATTTAAAAAATGCATCTGTCCTCAAGAGACTCCTAAATCAAGCTCCTTGTTTCCATATTCAATGCCTCCTGTGATCTGGCCCCAGCTTTATCTTCCCTTGGTCCCTTTCATGTCCCCCCTTCATATACCATCCAAACAGGACAACTTACCTCATGCCTTCCTGTCTTTGAGCCTTTGCCCTACCGTGTCACTCTGGTAAGGGCCTCTCTCTCCTGGTTGTAGGTCATTATCTGCTTAAAGCCTGCTTCCCTAAGATGCTGGGCCTAGCCCTCTCCTACCTGTTCACCTGTTTGCTTCTCTATGCTGGGGTTGGGGTCTGCGCCTTGGAACTTCCCAGTGCCTGTCCCTTATCTCTTGGCATTTACTACTTTCTACCTCATATTGTAGTTAGTTGTGCGTAAGTTGCTTTTTAGGCTAAACAATAAGGGCAAATGCCCGTCGGAGGAAGACATGATATAGGGAAGTCCAGAGAGGAGGGAGAGTAAAATCAGCCTTCCCCACCTTAAGGGACTGTGGGAGGAGGACAGGGAGAGAGAGAGAAAAGTAGCAGGAGGGGCTGGTGAGAAGCTGGGTGCCTGCATGCCCTCTGAGTTAAACTGCCATCTCTGAGGACCTCTCTGGGTTGAGGAGAAAGCTGATTTGGAAGGTGGCAGGGAGGGATGGTGACTTCTGCCTGATTCTTGTTTGGACCTCTGGGAAGAGACCGCGTCACAGGTATCCTCCCTGCCTCCACCTTCCTATGCTCTGTCAGCCTCAGCCTGATAGAGCCTGAGTCTACACTCTGGAGACACCTTCAGTTCTCCTGTAACATGGAAAGGAAGCAGAGGCCTCCATAAGTGCCTAAGAGGGAGTCAGAAGTTAGTGGAGAGCTCGCTGGGGCTCTTGTCAGGGAAGGTTGCTGCCGCCAGGCCCAAATGACCCTCCTGCCAGGGCCACTCACGTTCAGTTAGAGACTGGTCTGACCCTGACAGACCTCAGTGCGTTTGGTAGGGCCAGTGAGAGAGGCAAGCATGAATACATGACAGAATGTAGGATGGATTGTAAGATTGTTTCTCAGTTCTTGCTAAATATGTGTTTTAATTCTTTCTTCAGGGTCTTAGGAACAAACAAACAAAATCTACCCATTCAGAACACAAACGATTTGTACTAGCAATCCCTGTGCTCTAGAGCACTAGGCAACAGATAACATCACACAGTAGACTAACTAATATTAAATATGGAGTAAATGACATATTCAGTAATAGATAGGCCCTATATTTGGGTGCAGTTTCTGACAACTCCCTCATAGGCCATCTCATTTTTAAGTTTATTACTAAACTTTAGAGGCCATTCACAGTCGTCTGTGATCTGAGGCAACATGCTTCAATGTAGAATTGTCAGAGAGCCCTCAGCATTTAGCCCCATGTCTGCCAGGCAAGAGGAAGGGTGGGGGGAAACCAGGAACATGCACAAAGGTGAGATAATTAATGTCCCCAGCAGGGGCTATGAGAGGCAGCAGACAGGGATATTGAGCTGGACCTTGAAGAATGAGCTTTGGTCCATCTGAGAGAGAAAGTAGGGATGGGCATTCGAGGTACAGGGAACAGCATGTGCAAAGAGATGGAAGCATGAGGAAGCATAGTGGTTTTAGTGGTAACGCTTGGTGATATCTGGGAGGACAGATTCAACTGTTAGTGACAATTATTTTATAATGAGTGCTCACAGATTACATGTTTTACATTAACCCATTCTATTTTGATGATGACCCTATGAGGAAGATACTAATGTTCCCACTCTATAGATGAGGAAGCCAGGGCACAGAGAGGTAATAAGCTCAAGGTCTCGTAGCTAGGAAGTGATGGAATCAGGAATCAAAGCTAAGTAGTATGTCCCACAAGGTAACCATCTCTCCATATTATCTCATTTAATCCTTCCCAGCGTGATGCCCTGAGGTGTAGATATGGACATTACAGAGACACAGAGACATTTGTTAACATGCCCAAGATCACGACTCTGGGAAGTGGAGAAACAGAGACTCTAACTCAGGCAGAATCTGAAGCCCACTCCTAACCTTGCACCCATTGGCCTCCAGGGCACTGGCTGAACTATACTGAAGTTGCCAGTTTATAGCTAGCTGATTCCCTTTTGACAGGCTGGGCTACGTGAGGACCATGCGTAATTGTTTGCCATTGCATTCCTAGCATCTGGTATGGTGTCCAGCACAGGAGTGCCCCATCCATAGAGTATTTGCATTTTAAACTATTAAGAGGCAGCACAGTGAACTCACTAAGAGCACAAACTCCAAAGTCAGCCTCTCTGGGCTCACATCCCAGCTCAGCCACTTCTAGCAGTATAATCTTAGGCCAGTTTCTTCACTCTTCGTAAGTTTTTGCTAGCATTCTTGGTGCCACCCAATCTCCTGGTGTCTGGTTTAGGGAACAGGGAGACATGTAATTCAAATGATAGATCTGTAATTCTCTCCCACAAGTTTGGGGCTAAAGAATATGGGAGAAATACAGCGATCTTGGGCATCTGTGATGCCAGTTGATAAAGACGATATTGACCTGACACTGCCTTCAGAATACTTATGCCTGGGCTCTGGACCCCCTCTTAGCTGTGTATTACATGCATCTCTCTTACTGTGCCATGTGCCATAGGAAGGCATGGTTTAGGGAAATGATGCAGGTTTTAAATTTTATCGCCGCCAGTTGAGTAGTGGTGTCACTTCAGGTAAATTCCCTAATCTCAGCTGTGTCTGCAATGAAATGGGGATTATGTAACAAAACCGACCTCAAGGGGTGCAAATTCAGGGTAGTGATTTAAGTATCTGACATTGTGCTGGCATTGAGCAGACCCTCAAGACACGTTCACCGCCTTCCTCTCTTCCCCTAAGCCAGTGTTTGCATCTTCATCGCTGAAATCTCCCACAATGCCTTGCAGAAAGTTAAGTGCTTCACACAACCCTTGATGAGTGCATGAAGGAAGGCTTGTTAAAGGCCGAGATGGCTTCAAGGACATTAGAACAAGCTGTGGGGGAGGAGGGAGGAACAAGGGAGAATGAGTGGGGAGCCAGGAGGGGACCTTTCTGTTTCATGGTAATCACAGTAAAATTTACTTTTAAAAGTTAAAGCAGAGCCTTAGTGGGGAGACGAGGGCAGCCAAGGAGGCTCCCAGAGTCTGGAGGAAACTAGAAGAAAGAGGTGGGTGAGGAGCTGGCTTCTTGAGCTAAAAGCCAGTGCCTGCTTTCCCTGGACGGGTGGGCCAGGAGCTGCTAGCGCCTGGGAAGCAAGCATGGGTGAGCAGGGCGGCAGAGGGACCTCGTGTGCATGAGAGATATGGGGCACTGCTGGAGGCTGGGTCTTGGGTCACTACAGCGAGGGACAGGCTGGTCTGGCCCTGGCAGTTCAGAAATAGGACAGCTGAAATTCCTTCTCCAATTACAAAAATACACCTCTTTCATGCTGGTCAAGGGTTTTGTGATTTGCACAGCCTGTAGGACAACTATAGAGTTACGTCTCTGATCCATGAGGCATCATGATCCAAGATGCCATGACCCCATGTGACTGATGGGGCATTTCAGGGTGTCAGTGGGATTTCTGATGAGCCTGCTATAGGGTATATACAAATATGAGGGCACAGTTAACTTCATCTGTGGCTAAAAAGGGCCCACTGAGCTAGTTCTTGAAGGAGGAGCTGTTGTCTATATGAGGGAGAAGGTATGGAAGAATTTTTTAGGCAGAGGGAATAGAATTTGCAAAGGGATGGGAGCATGAGGAAGCGTGGGGGATTTAATGATAGTAATAGTAACTATCCCTAACATATGTTGACAATATTCACGAGGCTTCACATTCAGAGATCAATTGAATCTCACAATGGCCCAGCCTGGTAGATGTTACTTGGATCTCCATTTTGCAGATTTGGAAATGGAGGCATGGAGAGGTAAGTGATTTCCTTAAGGTCCCAGTGGTAACGAGTGGTGAGTCTAGGTCTGGAACCCACTCAAGACAGGCAAGCAGTGTGATCAAGGTGTGAAGGGCTAGGTGGTAAGGGATGAAACATATGGCTAGAAGAGGTGGAGTGGACCAGATAAAAAAGGAAGCCGAAGGTGTTTTGATTCTATCCTGTTGGCAATGGAGGGCTGTGGATGGTCTAAGCAGGTGATTGTTAGAAAAATAAGTGTGGCACAGGGCAGAGGGTGAACTGGAGAGAATGAGGTCATTAGCGTTGTGTTGGGGAGGTAGCCAGACCCTTTGTTTTTACATGTGGGCCGGGCTGTGCCTTCATCTGGATATCCATAGCCCACTCTGAAGCTCAAGTTCATATACCATCAGGACACGGGTTATATTATTTCACGAGCTCTCCTGGGGAAGGGTCCCACGTGGACTCTACAATATTACTGTGGCACCTTCTGCATCACATTCTCTGTGTCTGCATTTCAGCTATTTCTATATTCCTTGGATTGCCAGACATCCTTCTTTACCTCTATATTCAGCACACTAGCTAGATTCCTTATTTCCCCAGGAGCACAGGGCAGTATTAAGAGTCTTTGTGAAGATACTTTAGAAATTCTCACTGAAAAGCTGTTCCACCAAGTATAACCCTAGACAAGTGCCTGCTCTAGACTGATATGCTGCTTTGCTTTGTTCCTCATGTAAGTGTGGGCTGACCTGGGCAGGCAACCATAGTGGCAAGTCAGGTAACATGCCCACTGTCCCAGCTCTGAAACTAGCTCTGTGACCTTGGGCAAACCCTTGTACCTTCCTATGGTTCACCCAATAAAGAGGAGATTCTACTAGACAATAAAGACAATGTATCTATTCTCCTCCAGCAAGTGTTTGTTGTTTCTAGAACTTTACTTTCAAGTGTCTGATTCCATTGATTTGAGCAACATATTTTTGTAAGTCCAAAGCACTCTGCTAGGTGCTAGGAACACAGTGGCACGAGGCAGAAAGAGCCCTTGCTATTGCTCTGGCTGATTGTTTACAGTGACTGATTCCATCTAATGCCCACGCACTGAGCACTTATTACTTTCCCAGTTTTCTGGTAGAAGCTGTGATAGACAGAGAGAAGATGAAGACATGGTGCCTGCTCTAAAGAAGCTCTTTGTCTAAAACCACCTCTTTAAGGGGCAACCAGCTAGCTAAATGTGGACAAAGCTGACTTCTTTTATCTATCTATCTATCTATCTATCTATCTATCTATCTATCTATCTATTTATTTGACAGAGAGAAACACAGCTAGAGAGGGAACACAAGCAGAGGGACTGAGAGAGGGAGAAGCAGGCTTCCTGCCGAGCAGGGAGCCTGATGTGGGGCTCCATTCCGGGTCTCCAGGATCATGACCTGAGCTGAAGGCAGTCGCTTAACCAACTGAGCCACCCAGGTGCCCCCCCTTTTATAAAAAAATATTTTGTTTATTTATTTGACAGAGAGAGAGAGATCACAAGTAGGCAGAGAGGCAGGCAGAGAGAGGAGGAAGCAGGCTTCCTGCTAAGCAAAGAGCCCTATGCAAGCCTGGATCCCAGGACCCTGAGATCATGACCTGAGCCGAAGGCAGAGGCTTAACCCACTGAGTCCCCAGGTGCCCGGACAAAACTGACTTCTTAAAAGGTGTTGCTTTTACTTTTCACCTGTAAGTACAATCAGATAAGTAGCCATGCCAGATCCCATTTCTTTTGGGCATTGCTTCTAGGTCAACCCATCTCTGATAAGGGCCCTAGGAGCGTAGAGTTGTAAAATGCACATGGCTCAGGGTGCCCACAAGATGGCGGCATTCTAGTATATTCCCAAACAGCCAAGGTCACTGGAAAACAGTGTCCTCTATTGGTGTGGAGGAGAGAGACCCCTTCATCTCCTACAAAGGCTGAGAGTAGGGCTCCTCTCTAGTGTTCAGTGAATGTACTGACCTTCTGGGAAAACCTGGGGGGATGGGGAGCAACGGTGGCTGGACAGAGGAAATGGGTACTAAATTTCACCTTATTGAATCCAACAAATCTTTCTGGATGCCTTCCCTGAGCTCACCCATCCCCAAGTTTGTGTTTGATGATCTCTGGGCCCCTCCACCACAGCACCTGCCATATTGAATTTGATTTATCAGTTTTTCTCTTCTCTCCAGCTAGGACCATGTCATTTCCTCTCAGAACCCCTCATGCCTATGCAGAATCTAGCTCAAAGTGAGCACAAAAGCGCTTTGTTGAATGAATGAAGTTTGTCTTAAGGAAGAACTTAAAACAGACTCTTGCTTGAATACCTTCACCCAGGTGAGGGTATCATGGGCCATTAATATCCTTGTCCTCCAAAATGGAAGCTGGAAAGATGGGAGATCAAGAGATGCAATCCAAAACACCCTAATGTGAGCTGTTGCAGGAATGGCCAGGAACAACTTTACATCTACCTCTGCCCAAAAGAGATCAGATTGCCCACCTAGTCAGAGAATAAGGTCGAGAAGATGGAAAACTGGCTGAGCCTGGTGCCTGTTGGAGAAAACTGTGGCCTTTAATCTGGGTTTTTACTTCACTTCCATCTCTAATCAGAGAAGGAGGCATGAGTTTTAGCACTGAAAGATGGTCCATCAGTTGGAACAGGCAAGTTCAACCTGTTCCTTTGCCATCTTCCACTGAGGTCCCCTGTCCTAGTATCTGGCATCTCCACCTCTGTTGCTGGAACTCCAGCAAAAAGGAAAGCAGTCAGAGGCGCTCTGAAGGGCCCAACCTCCTCACATTCCAGCCCGGGCTAAAGCCAGCCCGGGGAACAAGTGGAGAGCCCCTCTTGGAGGAAGTGATTCAGAAACCGCGATGGCCTGGCGGCCCGCCGTGACTCACAGCACATCAATGGGGGAATTGTCTGTGGAGGCTGAGAACACCAAAGCTCTTTTCTTTCCTTCCTTTCTCTCTCTTTTTTTTTTTTTCCTTTTCTTTTTTGCCCTCCCCTTGGCGGCACTGCACAACACCAGGGCTGCCCAGAAACATGTGTTTCTCATCATTGGCTCCAACAGCCGCCTTGGAGGACCGGGGAGCAAACAAGACTGAGAGGGAACAAGCCCCATGGGGCAGCTGTAGCAGTTAAAGGGGGCCCTTCTCTTTCCCTGCTCCTAAGTTCTATTTCACCTTCCCCATCGACACCAGCATCCCCAAAGAGAATCTGGCATGGAGGAGAACAAAATTTTGGGTCTGGGAGAAAACTTAGGAGTATGTCTCTTCCAATACCTTTGTCTACAGATTAGGAAGATGATGCCCAAGAAGGAAAAGTAAGTAGCTTGCCAAATACCCCACAGCCAAGTTACGGCTGACGTCTTGCTGCAGTGACTGCATTTTCCTGTACCCCAAATCAGGAAATGCAGTTGACGAAGGATGAATTTTTTTTTTCAGGAATACCGAAAACTGAGAAGTTGTACTAAGTCTCATTATAAATATTCCAATTGTCCTTTTCCACTTATCTACCAGTCTCAGGAAACTGGTCTGCAAAAGGTCACTTGTGAGGTCATTTGCAAAACTTGCAGGCTATTTTGCAGCCCTCATCTGACCACCTATCTCCATAGGATGTGGCATTCATGCTCACTTTTGCCTCCCTACCTCTCTAGTTTCTCCTTGGTGACATTCTTTGCTCCCCATCTGGTTCTCAAGTGTCCAAGCTGTAGAGGGTTCTGTCTTAAGCCACATCCATGTTCATGGCTTCAGTGCCTAAATATTAGCTGGTGACTCCCAGATTCTCACTATAGGTGTTCATGTTTTCTGGGCTGCAAACTTGTATGTATAGCTGCCTTCTCAGCATCTTCTCTGGATGCCCCAAACTGAACTCACTTTTTCCTCCAAAGCTCTCTGACTGCTTGGACTCGATTGCCAGTGATGGGAAGAGGATAGCTAATGTCTTGAAGCATGTGTTTTGGAATCTCATAGACCTCGGCTCGACTCCCAGATACGCCACTTAACTAGCTATAGGGCCTTGACCAAGTTACTTAACCTTTCAATTTCCCCATCTGTAAAATGGGGATAATAGAAATACCTCTTTCATAAGACTGTCATTAAGAGGAAATGGGTTAATTCAATAGCATCAGCACAATGCCTGGCACATAGTAAATACTCAATACATGTGAGCTATTATTTTTATTATGCATCTCAGCACCCTCCCCACTTCAGCCACACTGAACTCTTACTATTATTTAAAGACAAAAGGCTCTTTAATTACTCCAGGTCATTCTCCTCATTTAGGATGCTATTCATACACTTCTCTAAGGCAAACTCCTACTCACCCATCAGACTGAGTCCAACTGTCATTGCCCTTATAAGAAATTAGCAGCTCATTCTTTTGTTCTTATAGAGCACTTTTTCCACTGCCATAGCATTTATGACACAGAGTCCTAATTAGCTCACTATCCAGTTTCATCTCACACTGCCCCTCCCCATCACAGTTGGATCAACAGCATACAAGTGCCCAAGAGAGCCTCAAGATTCTTGCATATCTTGAGGCATTCTGATAGGCTGCTTGCTCTGCTTGGAAGGTCCTTCATTTCAGGGCATATTCTCCTCTGAGAACATACCTCTTCTGAGCAACTGCCCCAGAAGCCTGAGGCTGGGATAGCTGTCCTTTCTTTGTGTCTCCATAGGGCCTTTGATGAGTTTCTATAACACAACTCACTGGACTCCATTTTCAATGTTGAATTATTTGCCTTCTCATTCAACTTTACTATGTATTACTCATGACAAATACTCACTGAACATGTGATGTGTCCCAGGCGTTGTGCTTGCTCCTGTATGGCATGAATGGATGAATGAATTTTCTGTTTCAATGCCTACTCTCCCTCCAGACTATGAGCTTCTGATGATGGTGAATGCATAAAATGAGAGAAGATGGGAACTGTCAAGGAAAAGATCCACTGTGGTTATGGTCTAGGTATTAGAGAATGACTTGTTCTTACAGCAATACTCATCCCACAAACATTTGATGCATATCTACTATGCATCATGCCCTGTACTAGAACTGAGCCAAATGCCTTGCAGTCTAAAAAGGGAAGATAGCCAAGGCAACACAAGCTTCATGGGCAGTGTGATCTGTGCCATGATGGTGTTGGCAGAGGGAGACTGACAGTAGGGTGGGCTTCCTGGATGTGTGTCCTGGGCAGGTGCACAGAGCCCTACACTCAGAAGGGCTCCATGCTTAGTTTACATCTCTGCTGTGGCTGCTTTGAAGTTCTTAATAATCTCACCTTTGAGTTTGTGTAGAGTAGGTGGTGACAATGGAGCACAAACATGAGCAAAGGGGCCTATGTACATGCACATGTCCACTACTGTTCCTTGCCATCCCCTTTGCAGACAGCCTCCTTGATGTCACATGAGAATGGAATCCCAGTGGACCTGTGATGCATGGGAGTTCAGTGAGACTCAAAGCAGGTACAGGTTATGTGTGTGACATCTACAGCTGAATAAGTAGGGAGTGCTGACAGCCCTGAGAGGTCATGCTTGCTGTGTGAACTGGCACTTGCTTCCAATGCAGAAAGAGGACAATGGTGTTCTAAGAAAAACAACTGAAAAATCGTCTCATCATCTTTCCTACTGGCCAGCAACTTCTGCTGAAAATGATAACATAGAAGGAAAGGAAGAGATAAGGCAACCCAGAGTTCCTTTTTCTAGTCCTTCCTTACTCATCAGTCAGCCAAAAGTACAGAATGTTGGTAGAATGCATGCATATCGAGAAGTGGAATGAAACAGTTGAGTTTCTTTTGTGTTGCATTTCTACTATTCATTCACATATATACATATGCATGTGTTAGCTATGAAATATGAATTGTGTCATTTTATTGATACTGCATATGAGCTAAATGCTCTTGTATTTACATATAAAGTTGGCATTGCACAATCTAAAAGCAAGAGTAAAATTCATGTTAATAATTTAAAATTCGTCTTCATTAGGTATCAGGGAAATTCAAGCAAAACCACATTGAGATACCACCTTAAACCCGTCAGAATGGCCAAAATTAACAGGACAGGAAACAACAAGTGTTGGAGAGGCTGTGGACAAAGGGGAACCCTCTTACACTGTTGGTGGGAATGCATTCGGTGCAGCCACTTTGGAAAACAGTGTGGAGATTCCTTAAAAAATTAAAAATAGAGCTACCCTATGACCCTGCAATTGCACTACTGGGTATTTACCCCAAAGATACAGATGCAGTGAAAAGAAGAGCCATATGTACACCAATGTTCACTGGGCCGCAATGGCCGCAATCACCAAACTGTGGAAAGAGCCAAGGTGCCCTTCAACAGTCGAATGGATAAAGAAGGTATGGTCCATATATACAATGGAATATTATGCCTCCATCAGAAAGGATAAATACCCAACTTTTGTAGCAAGATGGACAGGATTAGGGGAGATTATGTTGAATGAAATAAACCAAGCAGAGAAAGTCAAGTATCATATGGTTTTTCACTTGTGGAGCATAAAGAGTAACATGGAGGACAGTGGGAGAAGCAAAGGAAATGTGAACTGGGGCAAATTAGAGAGGGAGATAAAGCATGAGAGGCTTTGGACTCTGAGAAATGAACTGAGAGTTTTGGAAGGGAGGGGTTGGGGGAATCCGCGAGCCTGGTGGTGGGTATTGAGCACACGAATTGCATGGAGCACTGGGTGTGGGGCATAAACAATGAGTCTTGGAACACTGAAAAAATAAATTATTCTTAGAAATGAAAAAGATAAAAAAATTAACATTTGTAGTTAGAATGATACTGAATAGCAAGTAAAAAAAAATGACAAGTTAGAGAGATCATGGAAGAAAGGAAAAGTTTTATGTTTTAGCACCTTCAATGGAATAGGTTTCCTATTTCTATTCCAAGGGACCCTGCAAATTATGTAGCTAGCCTGGATTGAGAGAGAAGGAAGTGTCTTTGAATTATAGCTTTGAGTAGCGAATACAAAGAGCACCTCAGTGGTCCCCTGGTCAGGCCTGCTCTGCTCATCACCTGCCATATTGCATTTGAAGAAGCTGAGAGCTAGAGGTGGTCTCAAGGTCACCCAAGATGCAAATGTCTAAGCTAGGGCTAGAACTCAGGTCACTTGACCCCATTCTTAAGTCTAGTGTCCTGCACATAGGTGCTCTTCCTTCCATCAGGAGTCCTACCTTAGGACTTGGAAATAAGATATTCTTACAGAAGTGAAACCATCTACTCAGTACATGGGGGCTGATATGCAAAGTACTATGGTTTCCATCCAAGGTGAGGGAGGCTTGACTAACACTTGGTTAAAAGTAATACACTGTGTTCCAGGGAAAATCAAGTGGGCGGTGTTTTAGTCCTCATCCTTCTTGACTTAGCAGCAACAGTCATCTTTCTTGACTTAGCAGCAATAGTCAACTTAGCAGAATAGTCAACAGTCAAGACCAACACTTGCTTTGCTTGGCCTCCCACATTCCACCTCCCTTAGTCTCTACCTTCCTGACTTTGTAACATTAAGTGTTTCAGGGGTCAGTTCTCTGACCTCTACTCTTTTTCTGTTTATGCTCATTCCTTGAGTGATCTCATCTAGTCTAATGGGTCTTAAAAACAATCTACATGCTAATGACTCATCTATTTGTATTTCTAGCCCTGACCTCTCCTTGCATTCCTTCTAACATATCTGATGGCCTACTAGACATCTCTACTTCAGTGTTTAATAGGAATCACACATTTAAGATCCAAAATTCTTCCCTAAAATTGCTCCCCACCTCAGTTAATGGCAGCTTAATCACGCTAGTTGCTCAGGTCAAAACCTTACAGTTGTCCTGACTCCTTACCTTTCACATTTCATGTCTTAACTGTGGGCAAATCCTAAAGGCTCTGCCTTCAAAATATATCCAGAATCTGACCGTTTTCTACTACCCCACTGCCTTGTTTTGGTCCAAGTCACCATCATCACTCATCTGGATTATTCCCATAACTTCTGGACTGGTCTCCCCCATTTTGGTCCTCATCTTTCTTTTAGCCAGAGTGATCTCTGTTTAAACCATATGCTAGACCATGTCACCCCTCTGCTCAAAACCTTCCAATGGTTTCTCAGCTAACTCTGTAAAGCAACCCAACCCTTACAGTGGCTGCAAAGCCTGTAATCATCCAGTCCTGGGGCCTTTAAGACCTTAGCCCTCACTTGTCCCCCTCACTTGATGGCTTTGCTCCAGTCACGTGATCTCCTTGCTCTTCACCAGCATCTCTTCCACCTTCAGACCTTTCTCCTGTTCCTTCTGTGGAATGCTCTTTCCCCAGAAATCTGCAAAGTTCACTCCCTTACCCCCATAGGTCATTATTAAATGTCACCTTCTCATGAGGGCTTCCCTGGTCACCTATGGAAGACTGTAACCTGCTCCTCTCTCCAGGCACGTTTTCCATTCCTTTTCTCTGATCTTTATTTCCTATAGCACTTATCACAATTTACTATGTCATATAGTTGGCGTTGTGTTCTGTTGGCTGTCTGTTTTATCCCATTAGAATGTAACTGCTTGGGTGTCTGGGCGGCTCAGTCGGGTAAGGGTCTGCCTTTAGGTTTGGTTATGATCTCAGGGTCCTGGGATGGAGCCCTGCATTGGGCTCCCTGCTCAGTGGGGGTGTCTGCTTGACCCTCTCCCTCTGCCCAGCCGCTGCAACTGTGCTCTCTTTCTTAAAAAAAATGTAACTGCTTATCTGTATGTTTTTGTGCATTTTACTCAAATGTCTGAGCCTGCCATGAGAGCTAAGGCACAGACCACCTATGGCCAATGATTTGTCCAATATAATGGATCACTCAGCTATGTTCCATGAGCCTCTTTGACTTCGTATTCCAGCTTCTGTCTGGAGTGTGCTTTGCCATGGGTTGAAAAGTCAGGCCATCTTTCAAGGCTTGGTTTAATAGTCATATCTTCTTAGAAGACTTCCCTGACCTTCACCTTCTCTTACCTTGATTAATATACTCTCTTCCAGAAAACGAAACGAAATAAAAAAAAAAAAACAAGTACAGCCTTTATATGATTGCTCATGGGGAAGAAAGTGAATACACTGGAATACATACTCGTATATACCTGGAAGGCAACTGGTCATTTAGCAAATTAAAATGTGCATACAACTGACCCAGCAATGTACTTCAAGGAAGTGCCCTACAAATCCCTGAGCAAATATACAAAGATATGTGTGCCAAGGCTTTGTAGCACTTTGGTAGTGTCAGCAGGGACTGGTTTAATAAACTTTAGTTCTATAGACTACTCCATACTGATGGAAAATATGCCAAGAAGTATGTTAGGTGAAAACTGCCAAATAGTATGTAAGGAATTACCTCAATTATATTAAAGAAAGAATGATGGAAGAAAGGAAAGAAGGGAGGGCATGAAGAGGGAAGGAAGGAAGGAAGGAAGGAAGGAAGGAAGGAAGGAAGGAAGGAAAGAAGGTAGGTAGGAAGGGAGGGCGAGAGGGCAAAAGGAAGAGAGGAAGTGGTTGTATACTGTATGAATTTGGTTCTAAAGTATGAGAATAAGAACAAACTGATGCAAGTGGTAAAAATTACCCTGGAAAACCCCTAATATCACCTATAAGAAACAATATAAAAGTTCTATCACCTCTCAGTGTTTTCCTCCTACACTGGAACATATTTTTTGTCTTTCCATTGACCACCAGATAAAATAATTATTAGAATGTATTTAGGGCCTATGCTGTGTGAGAACTACCCACTGCATTGTAAAATGCTAAATGTCCCTTAATTGTTTTCAGTTCCTATGGGAGCAGAAGGGGATGCATCTCTCTTCTTTGGCCTCCTCTCAAGTGTCTATTCATTGAGGAGAAAGCAGGGAGGAACTTGCTGCACTATTTAAATTACTTATCTCTGTCTCTATTCATTTTTTTTCCTCTGAACGTATTTAATATGTTTGGTGTGGCTCTACATATGTATGTGCCATTTACTTTTTACTTTTATTCTTTTTAGTGTTTGAATTCTAATGAGCACATAACTATTTGAAAATCACCTCGAAGATGCAGAAAATAAAGTATATGCCAAGATTCTAAATTAGCTTTTTTTTTAAAGTAATCAATTGTGTACTGTGGGAAAAAAGGGACACCGTGGAAGTGGAATTGTTAATTGTTATTGTCTTTTCAATGAAAATGATAATTGGCTTTGTCTCTTCTCCCTCCCTCCTTCCTTCTTTCCTTTCTGTGGCTTTTGGTGTTCCTGGAAGCTGCTGGTATTTCAAGGAGGCAGCAAGACCCTTGCAGAACTGATAAAAAGGGACTCCTTGGGCATGGAATTAAGACCATTCAAGCACAATGCATGGTTCATAAAAATGCTTTAGGTGATCTGTTTAGAAGGAGGGTAGGAAAGAGAAAAAGGTAGTGGGGTGTTTTGTTTCCCATGTTTCCCAGGCAGAGGGGTCTCTGCCTTCCAGGATCATGCTCTCTGCTCAAAAAAGGCCTCAGTGCTCTGATGCTGCTGCCAACTGCCCCCACTGAATCCAGAGTGGGTCCACGCTCATGGTGCCTATGTTTCCAGGAACCACATACCTGCAAGGACTCTTGTGTTTCCCACACTCTTAGCGCAGTGCCAACATCTAGTAGGCACTTGATAAAATAGCTGGCATTTTTTGAAGATTTTATTTATTTATTTGACAGAGAAAGAGCACACAAGCAGGGGGAGAGGCAGGCATAGGGAGAGGGAGAAGCAGGCTCCCCACTGAGCAGGGAGCCTGATGTGGGACTCCATTTCAGGACCCTGGGATCATGACCTGAGCCAAAGGCAGATGCTTAACTGACTGAGCCACCCAGGTGCCCCTAGCTGGTATTAACTGAGTTCTTAACTATTACATGCCTGACTTAGGTTACCTGTTATAATTTCTCAAAATTCCTATGAAGCAGGTACAGAAAACTCTATTTTTCAGATAAGGATACCAAGTCATAGAAAGGTTAAGTAATTTCCCCAGGCTTATAGATCTGGGATTTGAAACCAAGTAGTTAGACTCTAGGACTATTCCTTTTAACCACCATCCTGCCTCGAAAAACTATGTGTTGAATAAATAAACATGAGTGGATCAGACCTGCCCTTATGAAGGCCCCGTCAGAAGATATTTCTCTAATAAAATGGGGGTTGGAATAGCATGAGTAGGAACTGAGTCATTCACACTTTCTAGCTTGTCATCTCTTGTGAACCAGCAGGCTGGCTAGGGTTAGGGCCAAAATTCTTTGGGAAAGAGACAAAGTGAACCATAGGTTCTGTCCCAGAATTCTCTAACAGACCCATTTGGCTCCTCCAAGTAAGGTTCATTCTACTCTCCCCATCTCTGCCAACCACCAGTTTGGAGTCATAGACATTAAATGCAAAGAAGACAGTAGGGAAAGGAGAACAGGTTTTGAGAAAAACACCTTTTGTACTTTCAACAGTTGGAGTAACCAACCAGAAAAAAGACAGAACTGCTAAAAGTAAAAATGATAACAATATGCTGGGAACATTGTTTTCTCATATCCAGTCTCCTCTTCTTCCATTGTTAAAGAACTATCAACTTATAGTTGTGTATATGGCTTTCCAGACTCGAGGATGTATTTCCCAGGCTCCTTTCAAAATAGATGTGGTCAGATGACTATGTTCTGGCAAGTGAGATTTAAGTGGAAGTGTCATATGACAGCCTCTGCGAAACTTCCTTAAGGGGGCGATGACACAAATATTTTTTCTCTATTCAGCTTTTTCTCCTTCCTGCTGGCTGAAATGTAGATGTGATGGCAGAGACAGAAGCAGCCATCTTGAGCCATAATACATCAATATCTACAATTTGCAGATAAAGAAACTAAGAAGGGAGTGAGGGCAAAAAGCCAGAAGGAGTTGAGTCCTCAGGTTTTCATGGAGCAGGGCCATCCAGATGTGGATTGCCTACTTTTGGATTTGAATGCACAAGAAAATTAAACCTTCATCATATTTTAAGGCATAATGTTTTAGCTCTCTGTTACTCATACCAATTAATAGACATCATCATGGCTTCTTTGAAAAAGTCTAAATGGTAGTTAGAAGGCTTGTTTTATTTCCACTTTTGCCTCTACTTTATCATGTGATTCTCAGTTCTCCTGTTCCTAACCTAGAAGTTAGAACTAAATACAGCTCTTCCACATATGTTGACTGTTCTGTAGTAAAATACATTTAATTAAAAGGAGAATAGAGATTTGGGAAGTGAATGCCAAAAAGGTTGAAGGGATATGGTTACACTGTTGTTCTTTGGCTTTGGGTTACCAGGGGGAGGACACCTCACCTTAATCAATTAATTTAAGTGCAAAGGAGAGTGTACCACTTCACAAAACCCAAGGAAAGTTTAAGTATTCAAGTTACAGAATGCCCAGAGATGAAACTGGGCCTTAGAAAAGCTGAATGGATAAAGAAAATGTGGTACATATATACAATGGAATACTATGCCTCCATCAGAAAGGATGAATATCCAACTTTTGTAGCAACATGGACTGGACTGGAAGAAATTATGCTGAGTGAAATAATCCAAGAAGAGAAAGTCAAGTATCACATGGTTGCACTTACTTGCGGTGCATGAGGGGTAACCTGGAGGACAGTGGGAGAAGGAAAGTAAATGGGAACTAGGGTAATCCAGGGAGAGAAACGAAACAACAGAGACTTTGGACACAGAAACAAACTGAGGGACTTGGAGGGAGGGGGGTGGAGGGATGGGAGAGCCTGGTGGTGGGTACTGGGGACACCTAAAGCGTGGAGCACTGGGTGTGGGGAATGGGGAATGAATCTTGGAACACTGG
>PITA01028236.1:0-19683 GCA_004023965.1 Spilogale gracilis
CGGGGGGGTGGCACCTTGTTAGGGAACCATCAGGCTCTGCCTCTTACAGAAGGGGAAACTGAGGCCCGGGGAGGCATTTGCCCCCCTCCTCCAGCTGTTTCATCAAGATTCGCACTCAAATCGCAGTAGAGCAGGGAGAAGGCCATGGGAGGGGCGGCCCCATGCAGGGGCAGGGACGGGACTCTGGGGCTGCACGCCGCCCCGGGGAAGGGCCTGTGTGCACAGCCGCGGGGGCTAAGAGGGATAGACCCCGTTTATGGACTGAAAGTTTTCATAAGATGTCAATTCTCAAAAACCTGATCTGTGAGCACAGGGTGATTCCACTCACGTTTCCCTGCACGTGTGCAGGACTTGGCAAGCTGGTTCTAAAATCGGGGAGGCAGAGTGGCCACGACCTCAGGGCAGCGGAAGAACCTGTCTCACCGGACTCCAGGATGTGTGAGGAGGTCACGGTACGAAGCCCAGGAGACGTTGGCACAGCCGGAGAGCCCAGATGGACGCCGATCTTCGGCGGCGGCAAGGGGGCCTTCCCCCCGCGGCCAGCCCCAGCCCCAGCCCCTGCTTCACGCGCTGTCAGCGGCCGAGAGTCTGCTCCTAAAGGGCCAAGCCGTGGAGCTGCTACAAGGCACGCAGGCAACCTTCAAGACCGCAGGGCCACAGGACTTCTTAAACATATGCAGCAGCAACCCCCCAAGAAAATACTGAGAAATTGAGAACTCCCAGGCATCAGGAGGAACCACGGAGAAAGCAAAAACAGGGAACAGGAAGGGATGGTGTTTGCAGATGGTGCTGAGACTATAGCGCTGGTGGGGGGCTCCCTGCAGGGCGATGGGAGCTGGGGCTGTGCGGGGGCGCAGGAGGGGAGCCCCAGAGGCTGGCCACGTGCAGCTCCCTGAGCTGGAGGTGTTGGCAGAGGGGCTGATTTACAAGGAGCAATGCATTTTCTGAACTTTTCCGGTGTGTCACATCGTGCAATAGAAAACTGTGGGAATACAGTTGACCCTTGAGCCCCGGTGCGGCCAGGGAACCACCCCCCACGTGGTCAAAAATCCAGGTATAACTTTTGACCTCCCCAAAAGCCCACTACAAGCAGCCTACCGCGGGCCAGAAGCCTCGCTGATTAACAGAAGCGGTCGGGGAGCCCACAGTCCGTGTATCTCACTCTGTGCCCGTGCGGTAGTAAGCTGGGGAGAAGGGAATGGTGTGAGGAGAACCCGAGGACAAAGCCCATTTACAGAACGTCCTGCTCCCGTGGAAACGATCCCATGCACACACAGACCGGTGCAGTGTAAACCCACGTCGTTCGAGGCTCAACAGTCCTCAACCTTTAAAAATCCCTCAACCGCGGATGAAGCGCTTTATTGTTGCAAATCAATGCTAATGACATGGGAGCTGGATTTTTAAAAGAAGAAAAGTTCTTGGTCGTTGGTAAAGCTTCGGGAAGCTCTGGAAAGAGGAGGCGCTGCCCGCTCTGTGCAATCCCCAGCCCCAGGCTCCCTGCGCTCAGCAGCCCTCCCCCGCTTAGGCCCCCTGCCTGGACTTCCAAAGGTCTTTGTAGGAACACAGATCCGCTCACGGACGTTCAGCATGCCTGGTCTTGACCGCTCCTCCCTGCCCTTGCAAGACTGCCGAGTGACAGACGAGCCCGCAGGTCTCGGCGAGTGGTGGTGACCTGGGGACAGTCCCCAGAGCAGGGCGCTCTCTGCCCTTTCGCCTGACTCCTGAGGGCAGGTGGTGCAGTCTGTGGAAGGGGGAGATCACGAGGAACAAGAAGTTCCAGTCCTCACTGGGAACACAGTGCTTTCAAGGCCACTGAGAGCCCGGGGCGGGGGGCGGGGACCCTCACCAGGCCCTGTCGGTGCAGGCAGGCCCAGAGCTGGGGTAAAGGTCACCGAACAAAGTGGTCAGATGATTTAACAGGGACAAACATCTTGCTCTGGTCCTGGTGTTCGGTCAGATGATTTAACAGGGACAAACATCTTGCTCTGGTCCTGGTGTTCGGTCAGATGATTTAACAGGGACAAACATCTTGCTCTGGTCCTGGTGTCCCAAAGGACGCTGCGACCTTGCCTCTCCGGGGCTCAAGGGTGTGGATAGTTCTAGCCCCTCCAACGCCTACAGAAGTACGCTCAATGGTCAAAGTCCGAAGGCACTTGGCTCTGAATTCAAATTAGGTATCTGGCAAGGGATAAAAAAGAAATACTTATGATGTCTTTATTTTTTAAGGGAAATAACCTCCCACAAGAGTCACCATGGCCCGGGACAAGAGCACATCAAGTGGGGAGGTGGCCATGGCCATCCCCCTGCTAAGGGGGGATTTGAAGATGCAGAGCCTCTCAACGCGTTTAACCTAAAGTCGATGCACATGTAGGCCAGTAGAAAATAGAAAAAAAGGATCACACGTGCCACGTCTTTTAAAAGGCACCCAGCAGTAGGAGCTGGTGAGGACCACTCCCCACACACCACGGATGGGAAGAAAAAAACGGTGCCCAAGCTTGGAAAACAGTTTGGCAGTTCCCTTGAAAAGTTAAACATAAACTCACCATATGACCCAGGAACTTCACCCCTGGGAACTTGCCCTAGAAATATAAAAAGATCCGACGGCACGAAGGTTTCCATGGGCCCATTCCCAGCAGCGCCCTCGGCCAGAAGGCACAAAGGACCCATTCGCCCAACAGACGATGGAGATGAATCTGGTTTATCCGTACGTGGGCTGTGACGCCACTTCTGGAAGGATCAGACCGCTACAATGCAGATAAACCTAAAAAATGTTATGTGCCGTGCAAGAGGCCATGGGCAGAGGGCCGCGTGGGGCACGCCTGTGCGGGCGGGGAGGCCCAGGAAGGGGGACCCGCACTCCCGGAGAGCACGGTTGCCTTGGGCTGCGGTGAGGACACAGGGGTGGACGCAGGGGGATGGAATGCTGTAGGCCCGCGCCGCGGGGAGGGCTGCCTCACCCACACACTGATGGACGTGCTCTGGAGCTCCTGCCCAGTGTGGGCGAAGCGTGTGCTGTGTACGTTACGCCTCAAGGAGCTGTCCTCGGGGGGGAAAGAAACGGTAGAGGAATGAATGAAGAATGGATGGTTCCACAAATAATATGGAGCTGTGGGCCACGTGGTCATGGGAAGGAGATCAGTCTAAACTCTGCCTTGGGGTGCACTCACCAAAACTAGTCTAGTTTTCTAGTGGCCGAAGCACTGGACGTCTAGAAGCGGCGTGTAGATAACCAGCTTCGAGTGGGGAAGGCTGTCTGAGGACAGGAGCAGGGGAAGTCGGCGTAGGGAGAGCGGGGCTTGCCTTTGGGGGGCACTAACGAACGTGAGAGGTACACCGAAGCCGCTTGGAAGACAAAGGGCAAGCCAAAAATAGAATTCTGCACAAGTACGGCAGAGGGCTAGTTTCCCTGATGTTTAAGTGTAAGAATCGGTAAGGAAAATGTTAACAGGCCCAGCGTCTCCTGTACAGACACAGCGGCCCGTGCTCTCGAGCTCCCAGGAGGAGGCCGCGGGGCCCTCGCTCTCCCGGAGACCCTCGCCGCGGGGATCAGGGCTCTGTCCCCGCAGTGTGCAGGGACCCCCTCGTGATGCTGCAGCAGCTCTCAGAGGGCGCTGCTGGCGGTGGTGATGGGTCTTCGCTCCAGCCTGAGTCTGCAGATGTCCCTAAAACGTGAAACATTGACTGCAAACTCGAGCACTGCCGAACACGTAATTAAAATGGTGAAACGATGCTATCAAGTCGCTCTTGAGTGTTTTAAATAAACGGCAGGTGAAGCCCTCCCGCACACGTTATCAGTACACACTCGGTCAATATTTACCCAGCGGTGATTCAGGAGTCCCATTGGGCTTTTCCCCGATCTTCTATCCCAGGTCTGACCGCTGTGTGCGCCATTTCTAGCCTCCTTTCCCCCCCCAGAGCACAGGTTTGCCCTCCGAAGCCCGGTGACTCGGGACGACGTCTGTGTCCCATCATCAGACGAGCGGGGCGCACACACGGGTGACTCGGCCGGTCGAGCCGCCGTCCCCACCCTAACGACACCGTCACCATCCTGCACAGCCACACACACGCTGGAGAAGCGGTGGCCAGACCTGTGAAGGAAGGACACCCAACATGGGGCAGGGTTTTCTCCCAACGGCCTCCTGACACGTTCCCCACACCTGTGAGCTGCCTGGGCTCCTCTGAAAGTAGGAGTTCGGGAAAGACGATTCCAGGAAGCACACGTGGGGAGATGCAGGGGGAAACAAAGGCCATTCGTGGGCAAGTCGCTGTGTGCGTGAGGAGGCTCCAAGCCCGGAGGGTGCCCAGAATGGTCCTCCCCGCGTGGCTGGCGGGCTTGCCCCGGGTTTGTGGGTGCCCTGCCCTCCGGGGCACGGCTGTCTGCGGGGACGTCCCCTTGACGCGGGAAGGGAGCCCCAGCTGCCCACGCCCTGCAGCGGCAGAGCTGGTGGGTCATGGGACGCTGAGGTGAGGCACCAGCAGCGTAAGCACACGGGATATATAGATGTAAAAGGAAATGAAGCTACGCAGCAGCGATGGTCGAAACAAGCCGCCTGTTTTGAGAATGTGGATGACTGACCCCGTGTTGTCTCCCACCCTGCTACGGTAAAGCCTTCCAGAGCTCTGGGCTCACACTCACCTCCCGAGGGGGAGGCGGGCGTAGGCGGTCCTGCCGGGCGGACTGTGGTGGGCCTGCTGCCTGGCCTCCTGCCGTCCACACTCCCTGTTCGCTGAATTCGACAAGGAAGGCCCCTCTTGTTCCAGGCGGCCCCGCCCAGCCCCGTCAGGACGATCTCCCATTAACTGTGGAATTTAGAGTTCAAGGGGAAAACGGGCGTCTGCAGGGGTGCTCCCAGCTGGCGGGTTTGGGGCCCCTTTTGTCTCATCTACGACCCGCTGCAGCTCTAGGGAGCAGGTAAGAATGCGGATCATGAATGACTGTAGGGCGTAGAGATGAGCACGGGCTTGCGGAAGGGCAGGGGTCCCGCACTGGGCCCCCAGCATGGGGGGGGGGCTAGAGTAAAGAGGAAGTGGCCGGGAGACGAGGCTCCTTCCAGACGGGGCCACAGATGGTGTCTGCTCACAGCCCAGGGACCCGGCCCTCTCTTTGGCTCTGAAGACAGGAAGCAAGAGGAACATCTGGCTTGTCGCTCAGCCGCCACCCCAGAGTGGGGCCTCTCTCTCCCACGGCTTCTCCCCGCTTGGGACCCGACTACCGGCCCAACTACCGACCGTCGCTCACGGCCCCTGATGAGCACACAAGGCAGAGCCATCCTCTGGCCAGAGCGGGGCTGAGCGGGCGGCCTCAGCTCCCCCGTGTAGAAGGCAGGCGGACAGTCCGTGTGGAGTCCCCACGGCTTTCTGGAAGCCCACTCAGCCTGCAGGCAAGAGGCAGGGAAATGCTGGATCACCAGCCACAGTATTCCCGCCGTGGGGACGTGGGGCCATGGAGCTGCCTTCTCCCATCCCAGATTCTCCCCCTTCCCTTGGATCTCAGACCTTCTCAGAGCCTGCATTTGCCTGCAGTGACATCCTGGTGGCCTCGGTCGCAGCCTCCTTCCTTCTGTGCGGAGGGACCATGCACATCTCCTCTGACCACCTGGGGCTCCCTGGGCTGGTGGGCATGGGTGTCCCTGGGAGGTCCTCAGCCTGCAGTCACGCACCGACCCCCGGCCACCACAGGCACCCAGAGCTCCCCTTCCCCCCATCCCCACGCCTCCCCGAGGCGCCCGACGAGAGCGGCCATGACGTGGACGCCGGTTAGAAACAGAGCAACGGTCAACAACGTGTCAGAGGAGCTCTGTGTCCGTGTGAAATCCACGGTGGCGGCCCCTGTCGGAGACGCCACTACTCATCCGAAGAGAATATTGGAAACTGTCGCTCTTTGATCAAGTGTTCTGAATTTATTTCTACACCCAACCCCAGGAAAACTCAGACACACCCAGGTTCTGCACACAACGCGCACACACAGCCCCGCACACCCATGGGCTCGTCCCAGGCACGGTCCTCCGGCGTCAGCGATGGTGTGTGGCCCGCACCCCCTCCGCCACACCCAGGGCCCAGAATACCCCGTGGGCCTGAGCGCCGCCGCCGCTCTCGTGACCACACGGGCGAGCACTGGAGGCTTCCCGGAGGGGGGGACGCGGCAGACACCACTGGGGGGAGGCAGCCCTGGCCTGAGACGGGGGTGGGTGCTGGGGACCCCAGGGCCGAGGCCCGCTGGAGACCGGGAGCCTGTTGGAGCACAGCCCTGGAGACTCGGAGGAGCATGCGGTGGGGAAGGGGCAGTTTCAACCCCAGTGGTTTTTTTTGATGTTGTCCTTTTTACTTGTCATAAATCATAACCCACACAGAATTACACAACCATGCACAAAGTTACAAGGTGAACGTCTGTTCGTGTGTCCTGGGAGACCCACACGCGTGCCTGTGCACACACACACACACACACACACACGCACACACACGGGGGGCTCGCATCTACCCGGGCCCTTGCCTCCCCTCCTACCCCAGGACGCTGTGGCCCAGGCAAGCAGCTCTGTCCTTCGGGAGAACTTCCTGAAGGACCCATCGACTGGTCACTGGGAAATACCCTCAGCGGTTCACACGCTAGGACTCTGGGGATCCCTCAGCTGCCGCTCCCTGGACCCTGCCTGTCACCCTGTCCTAACTGAAGCCACCTCACACGGGAGTCGGCTTCTCAGGGGACTCCGGCCTCGCCGCCCCTCGGAGTCTCCCTCCCGGGCCGTGCGCTCGGCCCCCCAGGCACAGGTGTTGCCCCCAGGCACAGGTGTTGGTGGCGGTGACATCTGGGGTCGGCACCGACGCCCGCATGCAGACCAGGGCTGAGCAGACTCGTGTCTCAACAAGCGTCTCATTTTCTAATTGATCAATGAAACCACCTAGATAAACATTACGAATCCCCTCATGAAAATAAGTCAGAACAGGGAGGCTGAGCTCCAGGAGCCGCTGACGGAGAGCAGGGCCGCTGCGGCCCCTCGGGAAGGAGGAGGGGGCCGGGAGCTGGCGGCCTGCGAGTCCATCAGGGCTCCGACAGGAGAGAGTGGGGCTCTTAAGAATCCCGGACAGAATCATGTCAAGGAGCTGCTCCGCCCCTCTCCCTCTCTGTCCCCGTCTCCCTCCCTCCACCGAGCGGGTTTTCGCTGCACCAACTGCCTGCCTTCCTCCCCCAGCCCCCGGGCGCCGAGCCACCAACACTCACTGTGGGACCAGCCGTGAGCGTGTTGTACTCTTGACATCTTGTCAACCATCTGAGGGCTCATCCCTGCTTGATCTGTCACCATAGCAACTGGAAAGCTCTGGAAAAGCCAGCCTTCTGCAACCTCCCAATAGAAAGGCTGTGAAGCCTCATGCTGACCACGCAGACCCTGGCTTGCGGGGCACGGGGAGGCCACAAGCCGGCCGTGGTCCCAGGGGCGAGTTCCCTGGCCGGGCTGCCCCAGGAATGCCGATGGCACGGGTCACCGGTGTCGTGAGCTAGGTGAGCACCTGGCGGAGGCTGGCCATCTGAGGATCAGCACCGCCGTCCACAGCTACTGGGCGGGGAGCACTCTGGGACCAACACGGAGATGACTCCTGCACCTCGTGCTGTGCCCTGAGGGATGGGGCCGCCTGGGGGTGACAGAGCGCTTCTCGGGGACCCTGCTTTGCTCAGCCGCCCTCCCCTGCCTGTCGGCGGCCACGGCCCGTGGTGGTGAGGACGGCACGAGCATGCTGCCCATACCCACAGAGGCCTGCGTGCCGAGCAGAAGCTCCTGGTCAGGAATCCCAGTTATGAGTGGCCTCCTTTGTCACCAGCTCCGTGCAGGCCATCCTGGGCCACCTCAGGTCTCCTGGCCACTGAGATCGGCAGCAGGGAGCTGGCCGCAAGCGAGTCCATCAGGGCTCCGACAGGAGCCAGGGGCCCAGGCTCAGCTGGGGTGTTCTCAAGCAGCCCCCGTGTTATCCCCGTGACAGCTCAGAGATGTGGGGGTTCTCTGGTCCATTTCACAGGTGGCAAAACTGAGTCTCAGGACATTAGCTCACAGAAGCCAGATTCGAAGCCCTTGTGATTAGGGCAGTTAGGTTATAAACACATGGCCCTTTAAAGTTCAATCTCAGGGGCGCCTGGGTGGCTCAGTGGTTCAGCCTCTGCCTTCAGCTCAGGTCATGATCCCGGAGACCCAGGATCGAACCCTGCATCGGGCTGCCTGCTCGGCGGGAAGCCTGCTTCTCCCTCTCTCACTCCCCCTGCTTGTGTTCCCTCTCTCGCTGTGTTTCTCTCTGTCAAATAAATAAAATCTTTAAAAAATATAAATAAAGCTTAATCTCAGAGCCACAACGAATAGCTCTAGTGTAAGTATATCCCAGACACGGCACAAGACACCACTTCTGTCTGCTGATCTGGTGACAACCAGGGCACCAGGCACGGGTGCCCCAGTCCACGACGGCTGTGGACAGCCCCGGCTGGGGAGTGCTGCACCCCCAGGTGTGTCCACACACCCGGCCCGGTGTGTATCTTTCGAACCTCAACAGCAGAAGCTGGACACATGGGGCAAGAAGGGCTCCTGGTCAGGAACCAAGAGCAGGGGCCCTGGGGACAGTTTCTCGTGCGTGGACTCCCAGCCCCATTCCATTCCTAGCAGGAGAGAATTCCTGCTGGGCAAGAAACACGGGCTGGGACTTCCCAGGTCACCCCCATTCCCAGAGACCCCCGGCCAGGATGAGCAGACAAGATTCAGACTCTCCGGCGATGACCCACAGTGCGGAGAAGAGCCGGGCTGGCTCACGGGCCCCGTGGTTGGCCAAAGGTCATCCCCCGGGGAGCCTAGCCCTCCACCTGCTTCTGGAGGATGCCTCGGGGCTGGGGAGAAACTAAACAGTGATCTACCTGGTCATGCAACCTCTCTGTAGGGATGGAGTGATCACCCCAAAGGGCATCTCTGGGGAGGACCTGCAGAGCGGAAGAGGGGCGGGCCTTGGGTTTGGGAAACTGGGGTATAAGAGCTCCCTCTCTAGAGCTCTCCTATTTAAAGCAGGCAGGTAGCGACAGACGGAGGAGAACCCCAAGGTCCCCACCCATCCTCAGAAGCTGACACTGAGCTTCCGGCTGGGCCCTCGTCGGCCTCCCGGTGCTCCACGGTCATCCTCGCGCTCCAGGCAAGGCGGGAAGGACGGTGAGCCCCGCAGGTGACCCAGGATGCCAAGCCCCTGCTGCAGCTTCTTCCAGGGCACGCTCATGCCATGCCGGGATGGAGGGGGTCGGGACACTGTCTCGGGGTGGGGGGGACCCCGGAGCAGATGGCAGGCCTTGGGGTCTACAGGGTGGGGGGCTTCCTTCCTGAGGCCCACCCGACAACCTGGCCAGAAGGGACGTGGTGAGAGCTGGTGGACGGGGGTGTGGTCCCATGCTGCAGGACCGGGCACCGCCTGAGGGTGGGCACACACGGGTGAGGCTTTTACTCTCTAGATAACTGATGGTGACAGGAGGGGAGAGTATATGGTGGGAGCCGTCCCCTGTGGACACTGGGACCCGTGAGCCAGCAGCCTCAGGGGACAGGGCAGCATGCTCCGTGGATCATGCTGTTGGGGCCACTTCGCCGCCTCGCAGGGTGCCTGAGCCCCATGGGTTCCGGCTGCAGACAGGCTCAGCTCCAGCTCCCGGGAGGTTGGGGAATGTCAGTTCCTAGCAGCTCCGTGGGCCGAGGCCCCATGTGTGCTGCCTGCGCCCCGCCTCTGTTCCTGCGAGCCGTCTCTGGCCCCCGCTGAGCCCCCAGAGTCCGCAGTGCCCCGGCATGCCCCCGGGCGCTCCCCTGGCCCCTTCGTGGTCCCTGCCGTGCCTCCCGCTCTCATCTGGGCGGCTTACCTTTCCACGCAGTGCGTTGGCTGGTTCATTCCTTGCCCTTCCCCGAGGATCTCATCACGGGACTCCCCCGTGGCACCAGCCTCCCCTCCGTCTGGTCCTCGCACTCTGTGCAGTCCCTCCCACACCGAGCAGCCCTGACCCATGTCACAACACGACATTGCAGGCCTGACTGTGGGTCACCTCCAAGGCTTGGTCATAAAAGACATCAGGCCTGCCAGCCCCCCGCGGAGGGCCCCGTACAGACAGAAACCAACGGCCCAGAGTGTGAGGGACCCAAAGCCCCAGCCATCTGCTCCCCCATTGCTGACCCCCGGAAACCACGAGAGATCACGCATATTCCCTGTGCACGACCCTAAGTCGTGGAGCACTGCGCTGGGCAGGAGGGGGGAGCTGAGGCGTTCTGCCACCTGACGGTGAGAAGGGACGGTCCGGCTGGTCACCTACATCTGCACCCACATGGGCAGCAGGGGACGATACGAAACCATGCATGTCACATAAGCTAACACCAGCTGCCCTCTTAAAGAAATCGTACATCTCACAGCTAAACACAGGGGAGAGCGGTTGCCAGTGTCCGTGGACCCCCTCCAAGCAGGGCCTTTGGACCCACGACCTCTCCCCTGCTGGACAGTGGGGACGGAGACCAGGGAGGTCACATCGCCTCTTAACCCTGTGGACAGGAGATGGCACTGGCTGCCCCACTCCCGTTCCAACGCCGAGGACAGATCCAGCCTGGAGACCCCTGCCCATGGAGGCCCTGCTCCACAGTCTCGGGGTCAGCGAGCCATCTCTGCCGTGTTCCTACTCTCTCGCTTTATAACGCCAGAGCATCGGCCAGGGGACACAAAGCAAGGGGAGCTCCCGATGCTCACGGGAATGAGACATGTGTGGCTATGTCCACAAGCCTGTGACAGTGTCTCGGGCAGACACGTCCCCGCAGCTGGCTGGAGGAAGCCCGTGAGCACGGGGAGGCCGCCGCGGCCTGAGCGGCACAGGGACCCAGCAGCCGGCACGCAGGGGTGAGGAGGCAGGTGGGGGGAGCCCAGACGGGACGGCCGCCCCAGCCCACACCTTCCTCTCAGGGCTCCAGCAGCCACGCCCGGACAGTCACCCTCAGACACGGGAGAGAGTGAACATGCCCTGTGCGAAGCCACCCAGGCCCCGTGGCCTTCGGTTACGTGTCAGCATGACTGGCGTCGGCATCTTCCCTGTCTGGCCATCCGTACACCCTTCTCTTCGAAAGCCGTGTGTGGCCCCAGGTGGGGGGTGGTCCCTGCTGGCCACACAGATGTCCTCCATCTCCTGCCCAGCCCCGTGGCGCACAGCAAGCTGCGCGCGCTCCATGAGGATGCTTACAGCCTGGCGTACGTTCATGGGGACCATCCCGGGCAGGCTCGCTAAGGGGCCCACACCCGTGCCTTCAGGCGCACCCACGGCCGATGTGCCTCCCCGAGGGGCGTCGTGGTGGCGGGTACAGTCTCGACAGTGAAGGGGCCCCGAGTGAAGGAGGACCTCACTGCCTCCCTTCTGACCTCGGTCTGCAATTCCTAATTAATTTTTCACTCCAGCGCACCATGAACTCGGGCATACGGCCCCACAGGCAAAGCAACCCTGAGGTGAACCCAGCCTCCCTCTCAAGCAGCAAGAACTGCGCTGAGCCAGCCGGACCCCGCCCATGATCAGCCTGACCTACTCTGCCCTCCCGCAGCCCCCACCGGCCCCGCCCCACATTTTCCTGTCTTCCCGGCAGTGGGGATATAGTCTTGGAAATGGGAGCCCGCTGTCTTCCCAGTGCCATAAATCACGCTCTAGTCTCACCTCCTCCTGTCTTTCTGCCTTTTGATGCTGTCAGCGTCGAGGGGCCAGACCTGGCCTGTCTGGGGCCCCCGAACCAGGGGCTCTTCCCCGGAGCCCCGATTATAGGGCTGCAGGTGGAAGGAAGAGATGAGGCCGGGTGCTCGTGGGGAGACAGACTCGGGGCACCACCTCCCAGGGGGAGGAAGGGGACGTTTTCCAGGGGACTTGTTTTCCAGGAAGGCTTGTTTTCCCTTCATGTTCTCCCTGGGGGGTGGTCTAAGTGGGGGGCAAGATGATTCTTGGCTAAAAATTCACATGAAGTTGAAATGGTACCTCCATGGGGACAGGTTTGGGAATTCTGCCGGAGGCTTTCTCCCCACCTGCACCCCAGGGCCTAGTGAGGCCGGGCAGTGGTGGCCGGGGTTGTGGATGTCCCCGAGGCAGATGTCTCCCCGCCGGCAGAGTCCCCACCGCCCCGCCCTCTGCTCTAAGCCATGTCCCTGCCCTGTGCCTCGTCCTCCCATCTCCTGGTATGCGCGAACCGAGGAAAGCCAAAACGGAAGAACCGGTGAAACCTTTGGAAGAGACCGTGTCTGCGTACAGCCGGGGTGTGTCCATCAGACATGACACGTACGAAATCATCGCTGGGAGTGTGGGCAAAGGAAACACCCACGGAAGACAAAAAGGCGGTTGGCATGACTCATTCCTAATATTCACAGCGCTGCAGTTTCAGGGCCTGGAGCTAGTCGTCCCGAAACACATGTTTAATGGCCCCTGCTCCCCATAAATGTTCGGACGCGCTGGGAAGGCTGGGAGGGCACCCCTCCCATCACACAGACGGTGAAAACACCTCGCCGACCTGCCCGCTCGCAGCACACCAGGCGCGGGGTCCTGTTCCCAGCCGGGGCTGCATACCGCCCCTCCCACCCCGCACAGCGCCTGCCAGCCCGGTCTTCCCTGGATCCTTCTCCTTCCGCCTTTCCCTCCTCCGTCCCCAGAGTTCCTACAAGCCAGCAGTTCCCGTTGCTGTAAAGTGGGTCGCCCACAGGCTCGCCACCCTCGGTGAATTTCGGGAGATTCTGGCTTCCTCCCCTGTGACCTCCCACCCCGGTGGAGTGTGAACAGGCAGGATCGAGCCCAGGCGGGCAGGGTGCTGAGGTCGGGCGGGTCGCAGGGCCCATGGGGTTGTCGCACGGGAGGACCTGCGGGGACACAGCGGCAGCCCGGTAGTGAGGGCACTCACCGCACACGCACACGGTAACCCGGCAGGAGGAGGGGTCGAGCTCGGCTCCAACGACCCCGTCGTGGCACCCGTGTCTCCCATCACTGCGCCCGACAGCCCAACAGATACAACTCTTACTAAAATGTTCTAAGTTAAAAAAAATAGACGGAAACAACCAGCTTGGGTGGTGATTTGGGCACAGGTGCTGAGTCCAAACGACTGTGTCTCCCGGGCTCACTCCTGTGTCTAGACGTCCAGGTAGACGAGGGTAAACAGAACAAGCAGGGCCTACAGCTCCTGGGACTAAAGCCGCCTGTGACCCTCTGCCGGCTGGCTGGCGGTGGGGGCGAGGGCGAAGACCCCGACACCCCAATCCCGTCCATGCCGAGATCGGCCGGCGGTATACCAAGCATACTGGTCTCTAGACTGGCCTCCTCGGGGGGAGGTGGCCCAGGGGACCCGGCCTGACGCCCCACTGCATGGGGAAGCTTGGAATTAAAGACCCCTTGCGGGGAGAGCCCAGAGACTTCCGGATGCGAGCAAGCCCCTGGCACGCACGGCCACCCGGCCCCGGGCCTGCCTGGGCCCAGGAGAGACCAGCAGGGACCCCCTTGCCGGGCACAGACCTGTGCCAAAGAGTACACACTTGTTGCTTCCGTTTGAGCATTTCTGTGGGTCTGGACGCAGGGCTGGGTGACCCCAGAGAAGTCCAGCTGGCGGTTTGAGCCCAGCTGCCCTTGGTGGTAGACATCCCTCTGGCTCTCTCGCCAGGCCTGCCCTCCCCAGAGAAGCTTCTAGATGCGGGGAGGCAGGCTGAGGGTGGGGGGGCAGGGCGATGGGTCCGTTTCCTTGGCTCGGCCTGACCCCTGCACTCCCAACGGCCCGAGATGACGTCTCTGTGCAGCGGCCCCAGCAGCCCCAGAGGTCCCCGGGCCGCAGCCTACTTCCCAGCAGTGAGGCGCAGGAGCCCACAGCGCAATGGCCAAGACCAGGCTGCAGAGGCTGGAGTGTGGCCCCGAGCGACCTGCCCCACACAGGTGAGACCCGGGCTGGGCTGGAGGGCTGGACGGCCAGGTGGACCCCACAGGGCGTGCTCCCTGTGTCTCTGTGTGCCTCTCTATCTCTCTGTCTCTGTCTTCCATCTCTCCCTGCTCCTCTGTCTCTGTGTGTCTCTCTGTCTGTATGTCTCTGTTGGTCTCTGTCTCCAACTCTGTCTCTCCACGTGGTCCCTCCCATGCCAGCCCCTCAGAATCTAGCTCATCATGCAGAGACCCCCTGAGCAGGTGTCCCAAGAGAAGGTGGCACAGCGGTGTGGGCTCCTGGATGGGAGCCTCAGGAGTCCCACCGACCCACGGAGCCCGCCTGGGGAGTGGTGGGGGTCCCCAGGAAGAGTCGACCGTCCTGAGGCCCCGCCGCCCGCCCCGGGACACAGTCGCCTGGACAGATCCTCTCCCGCCTGCATGCAGCCTCCGCAATCCTCAGGACCCATGGGCAGCTTCCGAACCCCTCTTCCGTCTGGCGGAGACACCCTCCGGCTCCCATCCACCTGCCCCATCTGCCAACAGACAGTGTTTACAGCATGAGGGATGAAAATCACATCAGTCCAGCTTGGTTGGAAAGGAATAAATATGTCTGTGTGAAGTAATATCTACTCAGGCTTAACTCCTGTAGAGAGCTCCAAACAAGTGGTTTGAGATATGAGAAGTGCTCGTCTCAGAAGTGCTTACGTAGTAATGCATTTAGTGAGGCACGGAAGAAATGGTCAGAGCTGGTGCTGTGGCCTAACCTCCTGTTTCCCTTCCCAGCACAACAGACTTTAACCATCGTGCTGGCTGCCTCCTGGTTACAAAATAGCTGCCAGAGCTCCAGGCATGACACCAACATCCCAGACTGGAGGTAAGGGGCAGGGGAAGCTTATGGGGTTTCCATTCACCCTCTGGAATAATCGATGGTAAAGGAAAGGCGGATCGTTGCGGCATCTAGTTTAGACCAAAGGGGCAGGGGAACCCTTTCTCTGTGAGCTCGAGGGCCCTCCGCCTGCTACCTAAATGCAGAATTGGGTTCTTCTGGCAAGAATAGAAGTGAGGACTGCCGAGGAGGAAAAGGACAGTGTCTTCCCCACATCTGGGGCTGGGTGGCGAGGGTCCTGGAGGTTTCACTGATTCCCTATTTCAGTCAGGGTCTATGCTTGGAGCTCAGATTTCAATTCTGTTTGATCAGAGAAGGAAGAGCATGAATACGTGAGCAGCAAAGCCAATGGTAGCCCACCATTTGAACCCTTTGAGACAAAGTTGATCCAAGGAGTTCCTTCCCAGTCACCCCCGGCAGAGTCCCACTGAGGTCTCGATGGCCTCGCAGACCCTCTCCTCTCCGGCTGCTGAGGTGAGGCCAGGCGGACGCAGGGGGCCCGGGGGGGACCCACCCGCTGCACGGTCTCTGACAGCTGAGAGCGTGTGGCTCTATGTCCAGAGCTGCTCAACTCTGTCACTCACTGAGCCTGTCCACCTCGGATTCCCTTCGGCCTCTGGAGACTTTCACGTCCACGGAGGCCCCGGGCTCCTCCAGGATCTCTCCTGGACAAGTGTGGGCTCAGCACCGTGACAAGCTGCACACGCAGCCCCAGGTGTGGACACCCCCGCCCCAGGAGGGACAGCCTCACCGGGAGCTCCCCAAGCTGGGGATCAGCCTGCACACGGGACCCCCAGCAAATCCGGAGCAGAACCCTGCGCAGAGCTGTCTCAGACTCGGGGCCACCATTCAGCTAGGTTTCCCAGGCCGGCGTGGGGCCCCCCTGGAACTGTGAAATCCTCTGTCACCCAGTGCATTTGGGAAACGCCACGAGCAGCCCCCCGGGCTTCAGCCGCAGCACCGACGGACCTGGCCGGGCACCGGCAGCCGACGCCGTGCGTGGATGTGGGTGTCAGCGCTCCGCCAGCCGCGAGGCGCCCGGCAGCTTCCGGAGGGACGTGCCCGCCTGGCCCGTCCACCAGGACAAGTGAGAATACGGACCTCCACCCCCACCAGAGCCTCGTATAAGAATATTCGGAGCAGGGCGCCTGGGTAGCTCAGTGGGTTAAGCCTCTGCCTTCGGCTCAGGTCATGATCTTAGGGTCCTGGGATCTAGGCCCGCATCGGGCTCTCTGCTCAGCAGGGAGCCTGCCTCCTCCTCTCTTTCTGCCTGCCTCTCGGCCTGCTTGTGATCCCTCTCTGACAAATAAATAAATACAATCTTTAAAAAAAAAAAAGAATATTCAGAGCAGCTTTACTTGTAAGAGCCGAGACCTGTACACAGCCCAATCCACCGGGCGAATAGGACACGTGTTCTGAGTGTCTAATAACAGGCCGAGGGTAGGATGCTGAGCAAGGACAGACACATGCCCGAGAGGCTGCTGCACCGTGGCGCTGTCCCCAGGCCGGGCCCCCGGCTCCGCCCGGCAGGCCGTGGAGATGGGCCCCCAGTCCTCCTCGGCTGTCTCAGAGGCTGGGACGCACGGACAGCTGTGTGCACGCAAGTCTGGGAACCAGGTCCCTGATAACAAGCACGCATTCTCTCTCGTTGCCTTCCTTTGCTCTCTCTTCCATTTCTGAAAGGGCCAAAGCCTCTCAGGTACCTGATCCCAAGAGGGAATTGGGAAGAATTCATGGGAGGCATGAAGTCTACCGC
The DNA here is from genome assembly GCA_004023965.1 of Spilogale gracilis. Lineage (NCBI taxonomy): Eukaryota > Metazoa > Chordata > Mammalia > Carnivora > Mephitidae > Spilogale > Spilogale gracilis. Next base: position 16,540 of record PITA01028236.1, read on the forward strand.
AGAGCCCACACAGACTCCTGGGAGAGGAGAGTCGCCTCGAATGCAAAACGGAAGGAAGGAGAGGGGACCTCAGCTCCCTCTGTCCAGCCCGTCCCTCTCTTGGTGTTGGTAGAACATCCATCATCCCAGATCCTTCTCAGACCTAGCTGAAACCCGCCTCCCTGCAGAGAGGGGGTTCCAATCCCAGCGCAGACACACTCACAAGTGCCCAAACCCCGAGGACGGGCACTCCTCACGGTGGAGGGGAGGCGGCACTGTCAGGGGGCAGGCTTCCTTTTTCCACCCACCACCGCCAAGCCAGGCCCCTGAGGACTGCTCCCCGGCCGAGCGGCCGCCCCACAGGCTGCCTTCTGTGTGCAGGGAAGGAAGAGGAAGAGGAAGGTCCCAGATTAGGGAATCGTGCCTTGTAGAACCAGGAAGGACAAGTCCCATGCAGCACGAGCCCTCGGTCTCAAGGGTCGCTTGAGACTCACTCACTCGAGTCAGGGACAGCCCGTGCCTCTGGGTATGGAAACGGGGTGGGCCGTGGGTCCCCCTCGGGGCAGGGGCAGGGGCACACACCGACGGGCAAGCAAGGGTCGGCCCCAGCCCAGTGAAAACAACCGTGTAAACCGTCTCAGCAAGTTCACGCAGAAAGTGTGCTCTATACAGACCCCGGGATGAGTCTATTTTCTGCGGCTGCAGGCGACCTTTGTAAAGTGAACAGCACCGCGCGTGGGGGCTCCTCCCTGGCAGGGCTGGTCAGGCGGGGCCGCGGGGCCACTCTCTAGCTAAATGCCCGTCGGGGCTGGGACAGGTCCTGAGCCATGGGGAAGCCCCCTACGTGTCCCCTGGAAAACACATCGAGGTGGGCGGCTGTTCCTTCGGAAATGGGTCCGTTGCAGAGCAGCCCTTGCTGTCTCCCATCTGTCCATAGTGATTACACCTGCTGCTTCACCCAAGACGAAGTCAGCGCCGGGCTCGCCGCGGGACTTCCTTGTTCAGCCACTGTCCCCGGTCCGGCGGCGGGACCCCGGCTCCTCAGGCCACTCACACACCCGCAGGGCGGCACCCCAGGCCCCTCGGGCCACCAGCACCGCCGTGGGGCAGCTCTGCAAACGTGTCCTTAGCGAGCCACGGGAAACAGTGTTGTGCGTGAGAGGGGCGGCTCAACACCAGGACAGCCCCGCTCTCTGCCTCTTTCCGCTGAAACCCTTTCAGGGGCAGGATTTCGTCCATTCAGAGTCAGCTGGGGGGCACTCGGAACCTTTGAAAGATGATGTGAGTGAGGACTTCAATTATTTTTCTATCTGCCAAAAAATACTTGTGTTAGAAAGAGAGAGAGAGGCTTTGGGTGAGAAGCTTCTTTACTAGATATTTCTATATTAGAGGGGAGACTATTTGAGGTTTCAGGATTGAATCCTGCCCCAGTCTCTCTGGTCGCTTCTGTGTCACTCACCACGGGCTTCAGAGAAAAAGAGCGATTTTTCTGCACGCGACATGAGAGGCCAAGCCTCCTAACACAGAGCCGAGGCCTGAAGCCCGTCCATGCAAGTGTGCAGGGAGCGTGTTCATTTCCCGTTCTGGGCGATACAGTTTCCCGAGCGCTCTCGGAATGTGACAGTTTGAACAGATTGTGGCAACAGATGGGGGAAAATCACCATCTGATTTTGGCGTGACGTGGGGCGAACAATAATGGAGAGGCCGCCTTCGCCAGAAAAGGCTGTCTGCAAACGGAGAGGCTCAGTGAGGGTCAAAGAGGCTTGACCATCATGAAGGGCACCTGGCTGCCTTCCACACCCTGGTCCCACTCCCGACCCCGAAACCCCTGAGCCAGGCACATGAGCCATTTCTACAAAGTTCAGAACCTGCCCAGGAATGCAAGTACTCCTTGGGGCACACAGAGCTCGGCTCCATGGCACAGACGGGCTCCCAGTGCGGCGGGGGGGGGGGGGGGGGCTCCGCCTCCAGGCAGCCTTCCTCCTGTCTAACGCACATGAACACAGGCCCTTGAACCCTTGCAGACATTCAGGAGAATGCTCAGTTTGGGTGTCGTGGCTCCTGAAGCTGGACGGGGCTAAGAGGTGCCCGGGCCAGCGTGTGACCGAGGCACAGGGAGGAGTCATGCTCCTCGGGACGTGCAGGGGCTGGGGGCCCGGACTCCTGTTTGTAGTCGTTAAGCCGTGTTTCGGGTACAGTTAACTCACTGCACCGCACACTCAGGAGGCACGAGACCATCCCTGAAACCGACAAAAGACGCGGGTGTAGCTGTGAAGATGAACGTCAGCTGTGCGTGGTCACTGCTCTGCTGGGGGCGTGGGCCCGTCGGGACGGCAGAACCGGGAGACCGGGGCGCACCGTGAGCTTGCCTCTTGCCCCTGTGAGCCGAGAGCCCGGGGAAGGGCCACGATCTCCGGAGCCCGAGCACGGACACCGGGCAGGGCGGGCGCGCGTGATGGGGCGTGTGGGCACTCGGGAGCCCGGACAGAGGCTCACCCACACGGTGCCGGGGAGCCCAGCCCCAGGGACTCTGCCGCATCACCCTGTCCCACGGTCTGGGGGGTCCAGCCGGGAGCCGCTTCCCACGCGCACACGCAGCCCCAGCCCCCGCAATGCTCCCACTTGCAGTTATGCTGGAGGCCAGAGGGAGGAGAGCCAGCCCCTCCAGGTCTCACTGCACACCCGGGAAGGCCTTCTGCCACCAGAGAGGAGAAACCCTGACAGCTCGAGGGACGGGAGAGAATGTCACATGCACTCCCCTAACTTCCTCAACACCAACACTGGAGAGCTACGGAAGCCAGGAAGGGAACAAACTAATGGAAAAAGTAAGTATTCGGGAGCAGTGTGTCCTCAATCAGAAATGCATTTTTGAGAATGGGATGGATTGGTGGCTGGAGACCCGGACGCTTGGAGGTGTGGCCGGCGAGCGTGGGGCACATGCACGTGGCATTCCCGGTGGGTATTCCCGGGATCACCATCCACGTCCTGCCGCTCTTCTGTCTGCCCGGGAGTGCTCATGCAAACACGTTGGGGAGAAAGGATCAACCAGGAGTGAGAAAGGAACGGACAGGGGCAGGGCATGGAGGGGACAGGGCATGCTTCCCACCCAGCCTGCGGGCAGGGGACGGACCCCCACCTCTGACCCCGCCTCTGTCCCCCACCTCT
>PITA01028237.1:0-19682 GCA_004023965.1 Spilogale gracilis
GGAGGACAGTGGCAGAAGGAAAGTAAATGGGAACTAGGGTAATCTAGGGAGGGAAACGAAACAACAGAGACTTTGAACACAGAAACAAACTGAGGGACTTGGAGGGAGGGGGGTGGAGGGATGGGAGAGCCTGGTGGTGGGTACTGGGGACACCTAAAGCGTGGAGCACTGGGTGTGGGGAATGGGGAATGAATCTTGAGACACTGGAAAAAAAAAATTTTAGTGACAATAAAAAAAAATAAAAAAAAAGAATATATATATATTTAATCTAAAATCTAAATATATATATAATTACCCCTTTTTACTGTGCAAAAGGTAATAGTATACACTTTTTCCAGTTCTTCACTTTGCCTTTTCATTCAATTTTCACATCAGTAAATAGAGAAATTTTCATTCACTTTTACAGCTTTATATTATACATTGAAGTAGATGTACCACAGTGTATTTAACAAGGCCTTTCTTTCAAAAGCAAAAAATAGGCAAGACTACACCCAACTACATTGTCAATTAATCTTTGACAAAACAGGAAGGAATATCCAATGTGAAAAAGACAGGCTGTCTCTTCTCTCGCTCCCTTTGCTCCCCACTCCCATTCATTCACTTGCACTCTCTGTCTCTCTCAAATAAATAAATAAAATCTTAAAAAAAGAAAAAAGATAAAGGGGCGCCTGGGTGGCTTAGTCGTTGAATGTCTGCTTTCGTTTCAGGCCATGATTCTAGAGTCCTGGGATCTAGCCCTGCATGAGGCTCCCCTCCTGGCGGGAAGCCTGCTTCTCCCTCTCCCACTCCCTTTGTTTGTGTTCCCTATCTGGCTGTATTTCTCTCTGTCAAATAAGTGAATAAAATCTTTAAAAAAGAAAAGAAAAGATAAAGGAGTTTATTTGCTGGAAACTGCTGAAGAAGTAATCGACTCAGTCTTCATTTCCATACGTGAAAACTTGCTGTTGGAGTGGGAATTTACAGATAAACAAGATTTGGGAGGAGACTAGAACAAACCAGGTGATGATGGAGTCACATTGCAGACACTAATGTAAACTCATTTAGATTAATATAGATTCAGGGAGATAAACAGACAAATAATTCCAGATAGTGTCTGAATGCATTTCCAAGCTCTGTCCTATGAGAGGGTCAAGAAGCAGACACCCCCATAACAACGAGCATACCCAGTGCCCAGATCTTCATTTCTCATATCATTCTCTGATAAAAAGAACCAGGGCTCCTTGGAAAGTGGCTGATTCTAAAACTGGGGTAGGAAATAGCCTGGAGCAACTTGTAGTGCCTGAAAGTAAAAAAAATTCACCTAAAATGATAAGAGTATATCAAGGAGACACAGGACACAACTGAAAATGCTCCCAGTGGCCAAAGCAGGGCAAATTGAGCAGTAAAACCAAGTAGTATTGGATTATAACCCAAAGTATGAGGTAAATATCCATGAATCCACATGCCATAAATAAATGATTAAAAAATAAAAGAATATATGGAGGAGAATAGACATATCTCACATACAACTCCAAACACCTTATGTAGACGCCTCAAGAGAGTAGTCATGCTCCATCTTGTGCTTTACCTCAATATGACAGAGCATAACTCCACACTCATTGTGCGTGGGCTGGGTGTAGTGAATTCCTTCCAGATTGTGTGTTATGTAAAGGGGTAAAAAAGTAACATTACAGTGGAGAAACCTGACGAAAACTACTTCAGCCTGGAGATCTAGGTCAACATCAACACTGATGAATCATGTTGATACCATGTACCTTTGATATGATGTGATGGGAATGTTACTTTACCTGCGGTCTTCCTCTCCAAAACCCATAATCCCAATAAATCAGAAGAAAGACATCAGACAAACCCAAACTGAGGACATGCTACTACCAAATACTTGGCCAGTACTCCTCAAAAATGTTAAGGTTATCAAAAACAAGGAAAACCTGAGTAACTGTCATTGTCAAAAGGACACTAAGGAGAGGTAGTGACTCGATGTAATATGGGATCTTGGAACAGAAAAAGAATATTAAGTAAAAACTAAAGAAATCTGAATAAAGTGTTGACTTAAGGAAATAGTAATAATTTGCTCACTAGTGTGTGCTCTAGTTGCTCACTAGTCATGAGCAAATATTCCACATTAATGCAAAATATTGATAATAGGGGCAGCTGGATGTGGGCTTCACAGCCCACAGTTTTTCTGTAAATCTAAAATTATTCTAAAAAATAAGGATCCACTTATTAACCTATAATTTATTTTAAAAAATTACCTGAATTCAGGTAGATATGTGCTTATATCTGAGTTTACTTTAAAATATATTCAAAAATGGACACCTGGGTGGCTTAGTCAGTTGAGCGTCTGGCTCAGGTCATGATCTCGATTTCATGGGATTGATTCCTGAGACAGGCTACATGCTCAGCAGGGAGTCTGCTTGAGGTTCTGTCCCTTTCCTTTTGCCCTTCCCCTTTCTCATGCTCTCTCTCTCTTTCTCTCAAATAAATAAATCTTTTTAAAAAAACCCAATATTTAGATGGATTAATGGGAAGAATAGAGGGCTGACTAGGTAGGTAGACATATATTAAAGTAACCATAGTAGTTGTCAATAGTAAAATCTAGGTGGTTGACTCAGCAATTCCATTCCTAGGTATCCACCCAAGAGAAATGAAAACCTGTTGTCTCTACAATGACTTGTTTGCAAACATTCATAGTAGCATTACTGACAATAGCCCAAAGCCAGAAGCAATTTCTTTGTCCAGCAGCTGGTGAATGGATAAAGTAAAGTGGTATGTCCACACAATGGAATCCTACTCAGCAATGAAAAGGAACAAAATGCTGATACTATTATAACATAGGTGAACCTCTTGAAAGCAGCCAGACACAAATAACTACATCTTGTATGATTCTATTTATATGACATTATTTTAGAAAAACCAAAGCAACAGAGACAGAATGCAAATCAATGGTTTATTTAAGACAAAGAATAGAAGCAAGAATTAGCTGCAAATAGGCATTAGGGAGCTATTTGGGGGTGATATAAGTGTTCTAAAATGATTGTGATGATCATTTCACAACTGTGTTTTATACTTTTTGCTCTTAAATTTACATTTTTGATCCACCCTAAATTAATTTGTATATGGTATGAAGTAAAAGGTCCAATTTTTTTTTTGCCTGTGGCTATCCCGTTTTCTTAAAATACTTTGTTGAGAAGATTGACCTTTTTCTCACTGACCTGTCAAAAATCAATTGACCAAAGATGTGAGAATTTGTTTCTGGGTTTTTGATTTAATTTTGTTGATCTTGTTGTCTGTAATGCCGATACTACACTATTTCTGTGACTGCAGCTTTGTAGTAACTTTTTTGGAATTGGGAATTGTGAGTCCTTCAGATGTGTTCTTTTTTTTTTTTTTCAAGATTATTTTGGCTCTTCAGAGTCCTTTAAAATTTCATAGGAATTTTAGGATGAGCTTTAGCTTTTTGAGAAAGAAAACGGACCAAAAAAATACCATTAGGATTTTGATAGGGATTGCATTGAATCTGTATATTTCTGATCTATGAACATGGGAAATTCTTCCATTTACTTAAGTGTCCTTGAATTTCTTTCAGTGATGTTTTATAGTTTTTAGTACATAAGTCTTGGGTTTCCTTAGTTGACTTTACTCCTGAGAATTTTCTTTTGGTGCTATTTTAAATGGAATTATTTTTTTAATTTTATTTTTGGACAGTTCATTGCTAGTAGTATATAGAAATACAACTGATTTTTTTGTGTTGATTTTGTACCCTGCAACTTTGCTGAGTTCATTTATTAGCTATAACATTTGTGTGTATGCGTCTGTGTGTGTGTGTGTGTGTGTGTATGTATGTATGTATGTGTGAAAAGAGAGAAAGAGGAGCATTTTGTATCCACAAATAAACAATACGTATTTTTTAAAAGATTTTATTTATTTGACAGAGATCACAAATAGGCAGAGAGGCAGGCAGAGAAAGAGGGCAGAGAGCCCGATTGTGGGACTCGATCTCGGGACCCTGAGATCATGACCTGAGCCAAAAGGCAGAAGCTTAACTCTCTGAGCCACCTAAGTGCCCCAACAATACCTATTTTTTAATGACCTTAAGAACATTTACAAAAATTCATCATGTACATAATGATCTCTATAAATCTCCAAAATTCTCTTAACACAATGTAAAACAAAATGAAAAAAAAAAAACAATGAAATTATTTTCACAAAAATTCACTTGAAATTCTAAAACCACATTTTCAAATAAATCAGTTCAAAGAAGAAATATAAATCCATTCATGAGATAATAATAATGAGAGCACTACTTTATACACCTATGAAATTCTGCTCCGAGGAAAATTTATATCATTAAATATTTTTTATTAGAAAGCAGAAAGACAGAAATGAATCAAGTGTCTGCAACAACCAGAAATCAGTTCAGACAAGATAAAACAGGGAAAAAAATATTTCTGATTCGATATACAGCCCTGAAAGAGAAAGCTGAAAAACAGGTCCAAAAAGGGCAGAAACCCGGGGTGGCTCTGGGGTTGCTTTCCAGACCAGGTAACAGAAAGCAGTCAATCAGCTACAGGATGAGTCAGCTGTAGCTGTTTTAGGGCTTGTCACTTTGCTTAAGATTTAGTTGCCATGGAGAGAGCATGAAATGAACATAGGTCAGGTTTCATGTCTTTTTTTTTTAATCTACTAAAGTTCTGTGTGTCTTCATTGGTGGTTTCACCAAACCCATGGCCAATAGGGAAGAGTTAGTTCCACAGGAAAAACTGGGATGGTTTATCAGAGGAAGAGGGAATAGGCACAGAGTGGCAAAAACAACAGATCGTCCGTTCCATACCTTTAGAAGCTAGATTTTTGTCAAGCTGTTCACTATAGCATTTATCTATAGTACCAAAAATTATGAATGCTCAGTATTAGCTAACAGTTAAATAAAATACAGAACATTTAAGATGGTTTATGATGCAGCCATTACCAATCGTATTTTGGATCAATTTTTTAAAAGATTTTATTTATTTATTTATTTATTTACTTACTTATTTATTTATTTACTTACTTACTTACTTACTTACTTACTTATTTGTTTGAGAGAGAGTATGAGAGGGGAGAAGGTCAGAGGGAGAAGCAGACACCCTGCGGAGCCGGGAGCCCAATGTGGGACTCCATCCCAGGATTTCAGGGTCATGACTTGAGCCGAAGGCAGTGGCTTAACCAACTGAGCCACCCAGGTGCCCTGGATCAATATTTAAAGCCTGAGAAACTCACTGTGGAAAAATTGAACATAAACTATATAGAGTCTATAAATTAAGTTTAATTTTAAAAGTTTTATTTATGCATGTAACCAATACCTGAAGAGAATGTACAAAAATGTGCTGGGTGTTACCTACATCCTAACACTTGAACTTGTAATATGACCTTCTTTGGAAAAGAGATTTTTGTAGGTTTAAAAGTATTTAATGATCTTGAGATGAGAGCATCGTCGATTATCCCATGGGTCCTGAATCCAATGACCAGTGCCCTTGTAGGAGGCAGAAGAGAAGACACAAATTGGAGAAGGCCGTCGCTCTATGAAGACAGATAAAAAACACCATAGGCCAAGGAATGTCTGCCAGAAGCTGGAAGAGGCAAGAAATGAGTCTCTTCTAGAGCCTTTGATGAGAATGTAGCCCCCCTGACACTGTGATTTTAGACTTTTGCTCATCATAATTGTGAGAGAGAACAAATTTCTGTGGTAATTTTACCACAAACTGGGTGGCTTAAAGCAACAGAAATGTAGGTAGGTAGATAGACAGATATGCACACACTCGTATCAGCAATCTCACTATAGAAAGATGGATACATGGAGCCAATATATAAAATTTATTTTTCCAAAATTGCCATCTTTTCCCACAACAGAGTTTATTGTTTAAAAATGTGGGTCTAAAGAAGGCTAGTAAATTTAATGTCAGACAAAATAAAATTTAAGCAAAAAAATTAAATGTGGGGCGCCTGGGTGGCTCAGTGGGTTAAAGCCTCTGCCTTCGGCTCGGGTCATGATCTCAGGGTCCTGGGATCGAGGCCCGCGTCGGGCTCTCTGCTGGGCGGGGAGCCTGCTTCCTCCTCTCTCTCTGCCTGCCTTTCTGCCTACTTGTGATCTCTCTCTCTCTGTGTCAAATAAATAAATAAAATCTTTAAAAAAAAAATTAAATGTGCCCATATTCTCACAGGCATTTCCCAGGGAGAAGGCTAGCCCCTGTGGCTCCGGAAACCCTCCAACTGTCTCCTGTTGCCTGGCTACTTTCAATATCCAGCTCTTGAGGATTCTTTCCACCTCCTTCAGGTTCGGGTGTCCCCTTACCCTCCAATCTGGTAGTTTGCTTTACCCCTATTTCACTCTTACAAGTGATCCACATCAGTACCTATTTTCCGAAGGGAAGGAAATCTGAAGAGGATTTTTGCTTTTAGGACCTGGTCATTGCTTCTTTATGCCATTTTGGTTTAGGAAAGGGGTTCTAGGAATGCACCAATTATACTTTCAGAAAGTAGGGAATCTGTTCCTCCCTCTCACCTCCTTCCTTTATGCTTTGGTGTCCTGGCTGGATGGACTGGTTTGGGCCTGGGTTTCCCTCCTCTGCTGTCGCCTTGGTTCCCGCCAGGGCTGACCCCAGCACTCAGCATCCCTGATCCCCACTTGTCTTGGAAGGGGGAATCAGACATTTAGGGTGGGGTTATTGCCGCCTTTCAAGTTCTCATAGACATATGTGGAGGGCTAATGAGTACAAACCTACAGAGACAGTCCCGCACTACCCTGCGAATGCCACTGCCACTCGTGGTGACTGTTTTCTATTCTCTAAGGGCTGAAGCAAGAATTAAAGTTATTCGTTTTTGTTGGTAGGGTGGGAGGAAGGCTGGGCAGTGAAAACACAGGCCACCTTATTTTTGGAAATTGGGCCGCAGAAGGTGTCGTCCTCGGTATTTTCGCTGCCCAGTATCCCCAGCTCACCCAACAAAGCGGGCGCCATCTATCTGGGCGGGCTCTGGAGAGGGGGGCTCTCTTTGGAGCCGCGGCAGTGCAGAGATCACCTGCAACAGCACCAGGACCCCAGGCAGGGTCTACGCCCGAGCTGCCCAACCACCACCAGGTGGCGCCAAAGGGCAGCTCTGCAGCCTCAGGCTGGAGAAGCTGGGGGAAGCCTGAGGATCAGATGCTGCGTGCTCTCTTGAGAAGGGGCCCTGCCCTTTGCCCCCTCCCTAACCCCAGTTAAGGATGCGAGGTTCAAAATTGGGGATTCTCTGGGGAGGAGAGGCAGGCAAGCTGGAGAGGTGTCAAGATTGTATCAGGACTGAAGGACCTGAGGATGGGAAGTTTTCACAGAGGGGAGCCCGAGAGGGTGGGAGAGTCAAGTGGCTTTGGGGTTCCAAGCCGGGAAGTGAGGGAGACAGGGCACGAAGCTAATGTCTACATACCTACGCCCTGGCATGGGAGGGGAGAAGATGATGATCTTTAGGGATGCCACAGTGAGTAGGAGAAGACCACAGAGCATTCAGATGACCTTCCCTTAATGCTACAATGGTTCCATACCACAGCACCGCCCCCCCCCCCCCAATTAGATGCATTCTGCTGCGGGAAGGTGTGAAAGGGGAAACCCCAACTGACTGGTAAATTCCAGAAATAGCTGAGTTTGTCTGGAAGTAACTAGTATTTGTGGGTGGCTGATGGGTTTTATTGTTTTAATGGTCATTAGGAGTAACAGATACTCAAAAAAGAGGACAGTTTGCAACAGAAAAATGAAGTTACATTTTGTTTTACCAAACATAGATCTTAGCCTGTGAAATGTAAATCAGCTAAAAATAGTCCTAAAAATTGATTGCATATAAGAAACCTTAATAAATTCCCCAAAGCAGAAATTGTGCAGACTTTATTCTGTAGGTACATTGTAACCAATACATATGTCAAAGCCAAACAAGAAAACGCAGCCACCTGGAAATCATAAAAGGCGGGGGGAGTTATTCTAGATAGTACTAGAGTCATAGCAAAATCAAGATTAGAATACCAGAATCTTTAGAAAAAGGATAAATAAGAAAACAACAGATCAATGCTCAGGTATATGGACAAAGCTGTGTTTTCAGATACAAACTCATAGCTTTAAATGCTTTTGTTAGCTGAGGCAAAGAGAACTTAATCAACTGAATACTTGACTTAGAATTCTAGAAAAACAAAAGCCTTAAAATTTTTTTAAAAAAATTATTTATTTGAGAGGATGACACAGAGATTGAGCCTGAACCTGGTGGGGAGAAGCAGGGAGAAAAGGAGAAGCAGACTCCTCGGGTAGGGAGCACGATGGGGAGCTCAGTCCCAGGACTCCAGGATCATAACCTGAGCTGAAGGCAGATGCTTAACAGACTGAGCCACCCAGGCGCCACAAGAAACAACAAATCCTTAAGATAGGAGTAAAGAAATAACTGTAGAGATAAATTTGTTAGAAAAAAGAGTAGAGCTAGTTATTTTAAAAAATGAATAGACAAATTAAGAGAAAATGCAAAATATACATCTCTTACTTACCTTGTCTTTCAGAAAGTTCTTAGCCATCTGTCTGAGCAGTGGGCCCTGCTTTCCTTCCAGTTTGCTCACTGTGACCCTCAAAGGAAGAGTCATAATACACCCTTCCTCATGGGTTAGAGCCCACTGCCACTAGATCTGACATTATCTGATGAATCTGGAAGTTCCCACACCTACGTAGCCTGGACGAGATTGGGAACATCCCGTTTGAGGATGATAGCAGGTTGATAGGAATCACTGAGCAGTTGTAAAGTGCTCATACGTGTGTGTGTGTGTGTGTGCATGGGTGTACAAGTGTAAAGCTGTACACAGGTGTGTGTGTTCAGATATGAGTGTACAAGGGTAGGGCGTGTGTACAAGTATAGTGTGGATATATAAGTGTGGGGGTATGTTGTTTTCTTTCAATCTTTGAATCATTCTGAATTGTTGAATTTGGATGGTCTCGAAGCATCCAGTCCCAACCCAGAAGTACACTCTTTATGTGCTCTGCAACTACCGATAGACATGTATTATAAACTGAGGATTTTGATGAATTCAAAGTGTGCACCCCAAGGGAACAACCAGAAGGGAACTACTTGGACTTTCTTGTCCACCTGTTTCAATCATCTGTAATATCAGCATTGTCCACCAGGGACTCAGTGCCAAATGACCATTATCTCAGTTAACCTTTCATTATGTAGGATGCTCTATTATCATTCCCATCAAGAGATAGCTAGGGCTCAGAAGGGTTAAAGGGATTTTTCCCTACATCAGGCACCTATCGGAGTGCTGACCCACGGTAAGGTTTGTATGGGTCCCAAGGTACTGGTCTTACCGTTTTTCTATAAAAAGTATAGTAAGTTTTTTTTTTAAAGATTTTACTTATTTATTTGATAGAGAGAAACATAGATAGAGAGGGAACACAAGCAGGGGGAGTGAGAGAGGGAGAAGCAGGCTCCCCGCTGAGCAGGGAGCCCGATGCGGGGCTCGATCCCGTCATGACCTGAGCCGAAGGCAGTCGCTTAACCAACTGAGCCACTCAGGTGCCCCATAAGTTTATTTTTATAATAAAAGTATTTTAAAGTTATTTTTAAATTATTTTTTCTCCACTGCTTTGACAGGTATTTTTTTCTCCATTCTTGTTGTATGCATATAAAAAATAGTATGTCTGTCTGCCTTGGTCTTTTTCAGCCCTAGGTGTGACCCGAATCAGGAGCCCCAGTGTAGCCAGAGCATGGGACACAGTGTTGTGATAGGGCCTCTGTAAGGCGGCCACAGAACCTGAAGGTTTTTCGCTCACATTAGGTCCAGACCCCTTCTTGCCCTGCAGTAATCTGCCCTGGTCGGAAGACCTCCTTGTCCTCATAATCCTTTGGTCTCTAGGCTGGCCTCAGCATCTGCTTTCCATCATTCTGCTGTGCTGCTTCTCACAAATGAGCAAACGTGGTGCCGCCGACATTAAAACACCGCAGTTGCTAATACGCCATGATTTTTCATTTCATTTCATTTTATTTATTTATTTGACAGAGAGAGAGATCACAAGTAGGCAGAGAGGCAGGCAGAGGAAGGGGAGGAAGCAGGCTCCCCGCTGAGCAGAGAGCCCGATGCGGCCTCGATCCCAGGACCCTGAGATCATGACCCGAGCTGAAGGCAGAGGGTTAACTCACTGAGCCACCCAGGCACCCCGCCATGATTTTTCTGTACCTTATACTCTTATGGAAATTTAGTTACTTTTTTCACAGTGTTTGTTTTGATTTATTAATACTATCAGGCTTTCCTGATTTGCCATGTCATCAGTTTCCCCCCATTTTGGCATCCAATCTTAAGCAAAATCCATAGGCTCCATGGACCTTGCTAAATTCAAGCATTGGGAGAGCATCCCAAGGGTGAGAAGACTAAAATTCCTCCAACTGGCCTCGGTGTCACTAAGGTTTGCTAGACCTGGCTCTGTCTGCCTATAATTATTATCAGCAGTTTCTCTGAGCTCTGGCGTATGTTTGCAGTGGTTTTTGCCTTTCCTTTTTGTTCTGTGTTGTGTGGGTGCTCTGCTGGAAAATTGAAAGGAGTCGCTTTGAGGTAGCCAGAACATCCTCTCAAGACACAGTTGGGCTGAACCTGTCAAAGTCTTGTGGAACAGATACTGAGCTTGGAGGTTCCTGGAGTTAGCACTGGGGGCAGTGGAAAGCTTCCCTCTCCTTCATCCCTTGCTATCATGCTCACTTCTCACCCTCTGTAGGAAGGCAGGGGAGGTCTGGCTAGATACAAGTGTCTGTGCTTCTGGAAAAGACTCACAGGAGTGTTGCCCTAGAGGAAAAAAGCCAGAAAAGTGATCTAGACTGCTTCAAAAAATTCTACCCTCTTACGTTCAATCATGGCTGAGGGTTACGGGGAGTTTCCTTGTAGCTCCTTCTCTTCCATGGTGGTCTTACTGACCAGGGCTCTGCCCTCGGGTCTGTGCTCCTGACCATGTTGGGCAGCCACAGCTGGCTGAAGCCCCCACCTCACAAAGATCCTGGTGTTGCTGCAGCTGCCCTCTCATGAAGTCTCAGATATTTGGGAACTTTTGCTCTTGCGGTACAAGCTAGAGAGAGGGTGTGACCTGCCTTGGCACCTGGAAACCCCACTCTGAAGTTTGGGGGCCACCACTGTACCCCTCAAAGGAGAGTCACTTTATACCCTTCTTTGTAGGTTAGAGCCCACTGCCACAGATCAGACATAATCTTCAAAATCCTGAAGTTCCCACACCTCCATAGCCAGGACGAGATTGGGAACACCCCCACCATCATTTCCCCATAGCCAGGCATTCCAGCCCCTGACAAGCCTTTAGGGTTTCCCCCCACTCTGTATCTGGCAGTTGAGGGAAATGACCCAAAAGAGTTACATTCACCAGAACCCTTATGTCTGAAGAATGAAAGGGAATGGGGGTGAAGGGATGGGGATTGCAGCAGAGGGAGGAGGACCCAGAGTAAGGAGGCAGCATCAAAGACGGCCAATTTGGCTGCAGTGTGGATGGTGAGCGGGGAGTGGTACCAGATAAGGTGAGGTTGAGGGTCTTTATCATGATAGCAATGAAGAGCCATTCAAGGCTTTGGAACAGATTAGTGGTATAACGTGATCTGTGTTCTAAAACAAATCGGTCTATGCTATGACTTGGAGCAGGATAAGCATGGTCTTAATAGGGTACAGCTAGGGTCTAAGTGAGCGGGGATGGAAGCACCAAGGTGTTGGCGATGGGCATGCAGAGCATTTAGAATCTGGGAGCAAGGAATGAAAGATGCACTTACAGCTCAAAGGTGAGGTCACGCTCACCCTTCCGTGCCCACTCACACCTCCCTTTCACACTTGCCCCCCACCTTCCCCTGCCACGTGGTGCTGGGTGGAATGCATGGGTACCAACAGAAGCCCACATTCTCTCAGTATTCTCAGAGGGAAAGTTTTGTCGGTCATCTCAGAAGGAAAACTCACACTTGGTACATTTGGATGAGGAGATGAACTTTGGATAGGAGAGCTGAGGAGAGAGAGCACCCAAGGTGTGGGTCACTAGAGCTCAACGGAACCGTGACTTCCATCTCACCCAGCCCTCCCTGAGAACTCTAGAGAAAGGCTAGTCAGCTACTCCCCTACACACCTGGCTCCTTGGGTCCTGGTCCCTGGAGAGATTACACCAGAGTGCCATGGCGACCGTGGTCACGTGAGAGAGAGGGGGCCCCCACCTCCGTGCCCCGAGGACTCAGTGCACCACAGGTGGAAGGAGGTTTGGGAGCAGGAACCCCTGGGCTTTCATGCAAGGCCTCTTAATTGTCTTGAGGACAGACACAGCTGAAGTGTGGTGTTTCTGACTTCAGCCCTCCACAAAGGGCTAGTGTAGCCCAGGCTGAGCAAAAGTCTAGGGGGGCTCCAGGCCCAAGGGGAGGAAATACCAGCAGCCATAGAAGAAGGAGCAGGTGCTGAGAGGAGGGGTAACTGCTGGCCTCCGGGCAACAATCAAAAGTATGGAAATATTCAAAGAAACCACAGGATTGAGGTCTATGGGAAGGATGTGGGAACTAACTTGAAGGAGTTCCCAAAGCTGGAAGAATTTGAACAATAAAATAAATAATGTAGTATTACATTATTACCTAAAACATAAAGATTGATGTTTGAATAACTAGGTAAATAGTGTGTGTGTGGGGAGGTGGGGATTCTTACTTTCCACCAAATTTCATTTAGTGTATGTAGATATTCAAAGAATTCACCAAGGTTGTGAAAAGCAGGGAAAACAAGGAAAGCCTGAAAAGCTGCCACCGACTGGAGATTCTGGATTGGATCTTGGAGGAGAAAGGACATTAATGGAAAAACCCACTGAAATCCGAATGATGTCTAGAATTTATTCAGCAGAATTGTCCCCATAGTTGTTTTTTAGTTTTGACAATGTATCAGTTGTCGGCCTAAATAAAGAGGTAAACCAAGGAAGGTTCAAACTACCAGAAACTGGGTTTAGTCGGAAATAGCAGAGGAACTGCATTTTGGGAAATGTGTGCTATAGCAAGTTACAGGTGGGTCGTCTGAGGGTTTGGCAGGCTGATTTCTGGGTGAGGAAAGTCCAGCCAGAGCCCAAGCAGTAAGTTCACTGGCTTGGGAAAGGGGAGATCTTCTTGGCAGATGTTCATTGGTTGGAGATAAGTCTCAGTCCTCTATATATTGGGCATTTATGGGAAAACAGTCTTTAGTTCTTTTTTTTCTTTTTTTTAAAAAATATTTTATTTATTTAAGAGAGAGAGACAGAGATAGCAAGGGAGATATTGAGAGAGAACATGAGCTGGGAGAAAAGGGCATGAGCTGGGAGGAGAGGGAGAAACAGGTTCTCCGCTGAGCGGGGAGCACAATGTGGGGCTCGATCCCAGGACTCCAGGATCATGACCTGAGCGGAAGGCAGATGAAAGTGACTTCCATCTCACCCAGCCCTCCCTAGAACTCTAGAGAAAGGCTAGTTAGCTACTAGCTGAGATGGAAGTCACCCAGGTGTCCCTGTCTTTCAGTTCTGAAGTTCCATTCCTTTGAGGGTGCACGCAGGAGATTCTCCAGTTCATACCCTCCAGTTCCATTTTAGATGAGGAGCCTTTCACACATGTAATATAAGTGGATAACATCAGGGGAGACTGAACTGGCGGGTTCAGGAGGGGTGTACAGGAAGTCTTTGTACAATTTTTCTCTAAATCTGAAATTATTCCACATAACAGGCTTATTAAAAATAACTTTTCTAAGAGATTATTGATTCAGTACACAGGGAGCTTTCCCATTTGTTCTTACTTACCAGAGTGTCATACTTCTTTGTATGGATTTACTATTCAGACATACCTCATTTTACTGCCCTTTACTCCCTTGTGCTTCACAGATTCCATTTTGTTTTGTTGGTTTTTTGACCAATTGAAAGTTTGTGGCGTCTGTCAAGTGAGTATATCAGCACCATTTTCCCAACAGCATTTGTTCACCTCTTATTTCTGGGTCACATTTTGGTAATTCTCATAATATTTCAAGCTTTTGCATTGTTATATTTGTTATATGAACTGTGGTCAGTGATTACGACTCACTGAAAACTGAGATGATGGTTTAGCATTTTTTAATTAAGATATAAACATTGTAGGGATTTTTTTTGGACATATTGCATACTTAATAGATTACAGTGTAGTTTACACAACTTTGATGTGTACTGGGAAACAAAAAACCTCTTTGGATCCACTTTATTGTCATATTTTCTTTATGATGCTCTGGAACTAAACCTATAATATCTCCAAAGTACTGATGGATGTTTAGGCTGTTTCCAATCTTTTTGCTCTTACAGACAGGTGCACGGATGATAGGTCATTTATACATGTGTGAGAGTATCAGTAGAATAAATTTCCAGAAGTACAGTTGTTGGATTAAAAAATATTGGCACTTATTTTGACCAGTACTACCCAATTGCCTTCCCTAGAGGTTGAACCAATTTATACTTCTACCAGAAATGTAGGAAATGACTCTTTCCCCATACCCTTGCAACATCAGTTATAATCAAACTAGCTATAGACCCAATGCACCCTCCCTGGAATTGGTTAATTTGCTAGGGAGCTCACAGAACTAAGGAGGCCAGTTTACTTATTAGGTTACCAGTTTATACAAAGGATATTAAAGGGTGCCAATGAACAGCTAGATAAAGAGATCTATCACGGTTTGTCTGGAAAGGACCTGAACACAGGAGCTTCTCTCCCAGTTGGGGCGGGGGGTACCCTCCTGGCACAGGATGCATTCTGGTTTCCCAACCTGGAGGCTCTCTAAACCTCACAGTTCAGGGATTTTTATGGAACTTTATTATGTAGGTAAGACTGGTTAAACCCTTGCCAATTAGTAATTGAACACAATCTCGGGGCACCTGGGTGACTCAGTTAGTTTAGTGTCTGCCTGAGGCTTGGGTCTTGATCCCAGAGTCCCGGGGTCAAGCCTTTCATTGGGCTACATGCTTGGTGACAGTCTTCTGCCTTTCCTCCCCTTCCCCAACTTGTGTGTGCATGTTCTTTCTCTCTCTCTCTCTCTCTCTCTCTCTCTTTCTCTCTCTCTCATTAAAAACAAAAACAAAAACAAAAAAACTCTGGGCCCCTCCTCCCTTCCCAGACCCTCCCCAGAGGTTGGAGGGTGGGGCTAATCACCCTGCTGGTTTCCCTGGCAACCAGCTTCCATCCTTAGGTTGCCTAGGGGCTTTCCAAAAGTAACCTTATTAACATAAACTCATGTGTGGTTGGGAGGGCTTGTTATGAATAACAACACACCCATTTTACCTTTTCCACTCAGGAACTGAGGACAAAAAAACCAAATGTTATAACAAAAAATGATCCTATTGCTGTCATCCCTTGGGAAATTCCCAGGGTTTGGGGAGCTGTGAGCCAGAAACTATGGATGAAGACCAAGCATATATTTCTGGTTTTTTTTTTTTTTAAGATTTTATTTATTTGATGGAGAGAAACACAGCCGAGAGGGAACCCAAGCAGGGGGAGTGAGAGAGGGAGAAGCAGGCTTCCTGCTGAGCAGGGAGCCCGATGTGGGGCTCAATCCCAGGTCTCCTGAGCCGAAGGCAGACACTTAACGACTGAGCCACCCAGGTGCCCCAAAACATGTATATTTCTTATAAATTATAATATCATAGTATGTGGTAGGCAGAATAGTGGCGTCCAAAGAATTCTGTGTTCCAAGCTCTAGAAATGATGAATACATTACCTTAACATGACCAAAGGGACTTTGCTGATGTGACTAAGGATTTTGATTTGGGTGTTTGTCCAGGATGTTCTAGGCAGGTCTAATGTGAGGGGACTTATAAGGGCCTTTCTGAGTATAAGAGGGATCCAGGAATATCTGGGTCAGAGAAGGAGTTGGAATGACAGAAGCAGAGCTGGGAGTGACAGTAGTGGTGGCTTGAAAAGGAACACAATTAGCAGGGAGAAGTTGTGCAAGGCAAGGAGGTGAAATCTCCCTGGATCTTCTAGAAGGCATGCAGCTCTGTTGACAGCTTGATTTTAGACCAGTGAGACCACTTCAGACTTATGGCCTGCAGAACTGTAAGATGACACATTTGTACTGTTTCAGGCCGTGGACTTTGTGGGAATTGCTGACAACAGCAATAGGCAACTGATACATGGTAGCTCTGGTATCATTTCTGTGTTTTAGAAAGATGGCTCTATCACCTCTCCACTACCAAACCCTCCAGACACTTGCATCTATACCTGACTTCCTGTTCCAATGGATGAACTGCCCAGCCCCCATCAAAGGCCAGTGTTAATTCCCCAAAAGACCAAAGTAAAGTTTGTTCATCAAGGTAAACATAGTTGGTTAGATTCGCTGCACTAAGGGAGAATGCCACTTGCTGGAATCTTAGCAGCCTCTCCAAACAGGGACATGGGACAAGGATGTTTATAGAATCTTAGGGCTAGGGCTGGGTGATTTTAAGGTGTCTCCTGCCAGGAGGAGAACTGGGTAGGACTGAGCAAGTGTATAACAGTTTTAGAATGGTGGACATGGGGTGAAGTCTTCAGTGAGGTTCTAAAGGCATCTTGATGAATGCTTCTAAAGGCATCTTGATGAATAAGTCATTTTAATTGGGTCACAGTCTTCTATTTCAGGAGAAGGTCTTTCCTGGAGCCACCAGAATTGCTTATCACAAGGACAGGAAAGTATGTCCAGTCCCGATATTGAGACATACAGGAAGAGGGACTCAGGCTGGCATCACCACTCACCAGAAACTCCACTAGTGTGGATCTGATTCCTTCTCTTTACTCAAGGATGTTGTCCTACAACTTTCCCCTCTTTTTGCCTTGTCAATTCTCTGTCTCTGCTGGATCATTTCATCTTGAAAACTAAACTAAACTAAAAAAATCCCCCACAGGCCCTTTTGACATTTGCCCCATTTCTCTTTTCCTTTATAGAAAAACTTCTTGAGATAGTTGTTGTTTATGGGGTTCACCCTTCCATTCCAGCCATTCTCCCTCCTTTGCCCCATATGTTCCCACAACATGAACCTTCTTTAGGTTTCCAGAACACTTCAAACGTGTTTCTGCCTCCCGGCTTTGCTCTGTCTGTACCCATTGTCTAGACTGCTTCCCCCTCACCCGCCATCTTCACGTGGCTGGCTTCTTGTCATTCACAGAAACACCTTCTCTGAACCATCAGTCTAGAAATTACATGTGTAGGCATGATTATGTCACTCTGCTTTAAAAAATGTTTATGCATTTTTATTGTGGCAAAATATACATAATACCCAGGAGTGGGATTGCTGGATCATATGACAGTTCAATGCTTAATCTTTTGAGGAACTGCCAGACTGGTTTCCACAGTGCTGCACCATTTTATATTCCCAGTAATAGTCTTAAGAGTTCCAATTTCTCTGTATCCACACCAAACCCTTGCTCTTTTCTGTTTTTTTAAAAATAATAATCATCCTAATGGGTGTGAGATGGTATGCCACTCCATTTAATTCTTTAAATAACCCCTATAACCAGCTGAGATTTTTACACATACACACACACAGATGCACACACACACACTTTTTTTTTTTTTATTGTCCTCCACCTGTGTGGTAAGCTCCATAAGAACAGGGATTTTTTTTCTTAAGAGAGGGAGGTGGAGAATGGCAGAGGGAGAGAGAAAATCATAAGAGACCACACCCAGCACACAGCCCCATGTGGGGCTTGATCTCACAACCCTGAGATCATGATCTGAGCTGAAATTGAAGGGGACGCTTTACTGACTGAGCCACCCAGGCACCCAAGAACAGGGATTTTTGTCTCTCTTGTTTCCGCTGTGTCTCTAGCACCTGAGAGTGTCTAGCAAGCCACAACAACCGTTATGACAACAGCCACAACAACTGTAACGACAACAGCCACAACAAATACAATAGCCAACACTGATGCAGCACTTACATGCCAGGCACTCTTTTTTATAACAATAGAACAATCCTAGGGGCACCTGTGTGGCTCAGTCTGTTAAGAGTCTGCTTTGGGGCGCCTGGGTGGGTCAGTTGGTTAGGCGACTGCCTTCCGCTCAGGTCATGATCCCGGAGACCGGGGGTCGAGTCCCATATCGGGGTCCCTGCTCGGCGGGAAGCCTGCTTCTCCCTCTTTCACTCCCCCTGCTTGTGTTCCCTCTCTGGCTGTGTTTCTCTCTGTCAAATAAATAAAATCTTTAAAAATCATGACCTGCCTTTGGTGCAGGTCATGATTCCGAGGTCCTGGGATCAAGTCATGATTCCAAGGTCCTGGGATCAAGCCCTGTGCCAGGCTTCCTGCTCTGCAGAGAGCCTCCTTCTCCCTCTCTCTGTGCCTGCTGTTCTGTTTACTTGTGCTTTTTCTCTATCTTGTTATTAAATAAGTAAATAAATAAATAAAATCTTTAACCCTCCCCCCAAAACACTAATATAACAATCCTAAAAGAGAAGTATTCTTATTAATCTTATCATCCTGATTTACAGGTGATTGAGGCATGGGGAGTTCGTACAAGGTTCCACAGTGAGTGTCACTGTAGTTAAGCAAAAACTTATTTTGGAATAGAGGAGTGAATGAATGAATGACAGGGAAGCAGAATTTTAGGAAAATGAGTTGGTAGACGCTTGTAAAAGTCCTGGCACAACATGTTAAGCCTTAACTTCTGAGGGTAGCAGTGATTCTAGACCAAGAGTGGGGAGATCCAAGGCACCGCGGAAGAATCATTGACAAGACTTCATGGCATAAATATGTATTCAGGAATGTCTGTCTAGTGTACAAGAGAAAGAGATTGTCCAGGATGGGCACATGGGTCGTGAGAGGCAGCTTAAGACAGACTCGGGAAGAGAGGAAAGAATAACCAACTCCAGATGCTCACGATCACACCATACACTTTGGGACTTGGCTGTTTTCAATGGAGCACTTGATTTTATTGTCTTTGTGTAGTTTCCTATTTGGTGTAGAGCAGAGTAATGTCTTGAGCTTCTGCATTGTCTTTCACTCTCCTCATTTCCTTCTGCCATTCCAAGGAGGGAGTCTGGCTTTGGATACCATTGTCTCAGAGCCATTTGTATGGCGAGGCAGAAGTGAAAGTAGTCAGAGGGAAGTCTGAGTTCCTCAATGGGTTCACCCTAGGGTATCAGGGGAGGGAGCATACCGGTATCTGAAGGGATAAGGCTGAAGTGGAGAGGGTGGAAGAGAGGGAAGAGTTCTCCAAGATTTGGGGGCTGACTTAGGGGTTCTCAATCATGTGGGAACCCTGGCCTGTCCCCTTGCGGTGTCCTGTGGAGGTGGTGAGAGAGGAGAAAGAGATGGCCAACCAATGCACCCCAGACACCAGGGTTACCCACCCCACAATTTTTCCTAAGGGGGAGGGCGGTTTGGAGACTGTGGAGCTACTTTCCAGGACCCCCCGGGGCTGGGACAATGAACACGACAGCTGAGGAACACCCCTTGAATGTTCTTCTTCAGGAAAGCCCCCCAGGCCTTTGCCCAAGCCTGGATTGAGACTAAATCTCTGCTCACCAGAAGGTAGATTCAATTTGATTGACAAGAATTAATGTAATGCACCATTTCTTGCATACTCCATTTCTTTTTTTTTTTTTTTTTTTTTTTTTTTTTAAAGATTTTATTTATTTATTTGACAGAGAGAAACACAGCCAGAGAGGGAACACAAGCAGGGGGAGTGAGAA